>SJYT01053172.1:10047-42936 GCA_006410635.1 Cephalophus harveyi
TGTGAACATTGGTTGAGAGATTAATGTGAGCATGGAACAGTAAATAAAACTTAACATTTATATTGAAGTTTAAATTGAGTTTAAATAGGGGAAAAAAAGAAAGGAAAAATACAGTTTCAGGCAAAGAAGTACTGGTTAAAAAAAGAACAATAAAGAAATAATACACCATATTTCCTAGAAAAAAGTCAGATTCATTTTAATATCAGGTTTCTTTTCTTAGACATACTTCCAGTCTTCCATTCAATACTTGGGAGATGTGCATGGATATCAGAGATGACAAAATCTACTTTTTACTACTTGAGTCTGTTAATCTTATGTGTCAACATGGCTGGGCTGTGGTGTCTAGCTGTTTGGTTAAAGCCAGTCAGAGTTTACTATGAAGGTACTTTTCAAGTGTGATTGGAATTCAAATCAGTAGACTCAGTAAAGTAGATGAGCCATAAAATGAGTGGGCCTCAGCCAATTGTTTGAAAGTATTGAGAACAAAGATTGCATGTTTCCAAAGAAAGAACTCTCCTCAAGACTGCAACATTGGTGGGTACAGATCAATAGATACACTGACTGGTGGGCTGCAGTCCATGGGGTCGCTAGGAGTCGGACACGACTGAGAGACTTCACTTTCACTTTTAACTTTCATGCATTGGAGAAGGAAATGGCAACCCACTCCAGTGTTCTTGCCTGGAGAATCCCAGGGACGGGGGAGCCTGGTGGGCTGCTGTCTCTGGGGTCGCACAGAGTTGGACACGACTGCAGTGACTTAGCAGCAGCACACTCTAACAAGATATACACATATGTACAGTATATATATTTTATACACACACACACATATATTCCTCTGATTCTATTTTTCTGGAGAACTAGACTAATATGCTACCTTTCAATGTCAACTAATTATTTTTCTCTCTACTTAGGAAGAAGAAAATGATTTTTATATCAACATATACACGGATATTGTGACATTCAGGAAAAGAAAAATGATAGTTTGTTTAAATAATTGGTAATTTAACAGTTACTTTGCTTAATTAGGGACAATGAAATACAAATCCATACTTTCAAGTAATAAATAATCAAACCTAAAAGAAATATACAAAACAAGCCAATGAAGACTATTTTCTTGTTTGCCATTATGTCTACAGACACAGCACGTGTGTGTGTTAGTTACTCAATCGTGTGCAACTCTTTGCAATTCCATGGACAGTAGCCTGCCAAGGTCCCCCGTCCATAGAATTCTCCAGGCAAGAATACTGGAGTGGATTTTCACTCCCTTCTCCATGAGATCTTTCTGACCCAGGGATCCTGCATTGCCAACAGATTCTTACCATCTGAGTCACCAAGGAAGCCAACTTTCTTGTTTGCCACTGTGTCTACAGAAACTGCATATACAATGTAAAACATTGTTTAATAATCTTAGAATCCTGTAATACCTTCATACATTAGAAAGCTTTAATAAGAGAAAGATACATTTAACTATGAAATTCCTTCCTTTTGTCCATTTTTATTAGGACTTTTATACTGACTATATGTACTATTTTGGGCATAATTAAAGTCTCGGTCACTTAAATACTTTTAAATTAATATGGGAAACCAAGAAGAATGTGATTTTCTCTGCCAGCAGCAATCTGCAATAGGACCATATCTATAGAGCCTAAACAGCTCACTCCCACTGGGAAATAGCAACTTCCCCATTATGGAGATGGCATTATTTTTCAAGATGATCTGTTCCATGTACTGCTACCCAGCATGCTATCCATAACTCTCCAGATAAATTGAAGGGACTAAAAGATTGATGAACTCATGAATTATTTTCTTGTAGGGAACCCCAGCAGAATTCACCAGAGGATTTCTTATGCCTATGTGAAGATCCTTTGGCAAAATAGAATAAGTATGGAAAGAGTAATGAGACAGTAAAATCGACTCCTATTTACTAGAAATTCTCTTGTGAATGTATACAAGAAAGAGTAGCCTAGGAACATATTTTAACTTGCAAGGTCGTACTGTATCTTAAAAGGGGCATATTATGTATTGCTGACCACTATGTCTTTTCTTTATCAGTTTCACATTGATTTGTTTTTTTGAACCAAGAGATTGTTTTAAACAAAAGAAGCTTTATGCAGTATGCAGATCTTACTTGTCCTATGAATTACACGTCATAAAAATCAGATTAGCAATCTATTAATACACAATTGCAAAATATTTATTTTACAAAAATATATTTTCAAAAAGAACACAATAAAAGACAAAATATATACTATTTATATATTTAGTTATATCCTTACAATGAAACATTTCTCTCATAATGTTTCCTCAAAACAATTTTCCTTTGTACTAAAGGATACAGTCCAGGAAAACATTAAATTTCTTCCTCAAAAATATGACTGACTATAGAAAAGAGTTTTATTTAGAAAAATTTCAGCACATTATTATTTCTTTTTTTATTTTGCAGACATCATGATATTTTGGCTACAAATAATTGACTATATAAAAGCACATTTTCACATTAGGCATATTTTATTTAAATCCATTTCTGAATTTTTACATAAAAAGATGTACAATCTAACCTCTTAGGTTATGTCAGTGAATTTATTAAAAAGTCCTGTTACCACTGTGGTCTTACATCAAGGTCATCTCAGGACTCAAAACCCACTTAAACATTAGTGTACCAAGCCCTACTACCATGATTTGAATTTGATAAACTCCAGTCTTACTTAAAATTCTAATTTATATCTGTAACACATTTGTTGATTTCTTTTCTTTCACAATTAAGAATCAAGTTATCTTACTTTACATTTCCTATGTAGAGTGGACTCTATAGTTTATACATTTTCTTGTTGTTCAGTCACTAAGTCATGTCCAATTCTTTGTGATTCCATGGACTGCAGCACTCCAGGCTTCCCTGTCCTTCACTATCTCCCGGAGTTAGCTCAAAATCATGGCCACTGAGTAGGTGATGCCATCGAACCATCTCATCTCATCCAATCATCTAATCCTTTATACATTTATCTTAAAAAAATTTTTTTTGAGACAGGAGGCACTGTTGTGTGTGTGAGAGACAGAAGGCAGGGGAGGACGGTTTTTAATAAAGAAACAATATTTCTTTAGGCACTCCAGATTAACCAGGATGAGGGCTCATTTGAGGGTCTACAGATACAGCTCCATAAGTAATATGTGATCTATACGATATAGTACACAGATTTGTAGATCTAGTAGTATTTGCTATATCCTCCCACCACTCAGTTCAGACCTCTGATTACAAAATGGTCACATTTAAGACGAGGTGGCATTTTCTAAGACTAGAATGTAATTAAATTACTAAGGGACACTGAAATGGTGATGCCTGCTGAAGAGGGATACACATATTAGCAGGTTGTTTTATTGTTGCTCTTGGATTTATTTGCTGTTTTCATTAAAGAACACTTTTACCTCAAGCAATAGTTTGACAAGTGTAAATACTATAGAAATTTCATGTAGTTGGGTGAGTTGGCTCATATAGGTCCAAAAATGTGGAGCTTTTTTCAAATCATCTGATAATGTAGGGGCAGAATTTATACTGAATTCATTGGACAGTGTTATTTAAGATATGGGGTTATAATTCAACCATTATTTCTTCCTCATTATTGACAAAGCATTGTTAATAGTAGAATTTAATTCTATCTCTTTTGAAAATTCCTTAGGAATGGAAAAGTTCATGTTGGGATGCTTTGTGAACTCTCTAGGAAATCCTTCCATCTCATTAGGCTAGATGCCCAGAAGTTTAGGCATAAAGTAATACAATGAATTTCAGATCAAGTTACAGAATCAGGATACTTTTATAGAGTGACAATAAGCCTAAACGGAATTAAATAATAAATCAACACTCATCTTCACTTCAGGCTTCCCTGGTGGCTCAGACAGTAAAGAATCCGCCTGCAATGCAGGAGACCCAGGTTCCATCTCTGGGTCGGGAAGATCCCCTAGAGGAGGGCATGGCAACTCCTGTATTCTTGCCTAGAAAATCCCATGAACAGAGGAGCCTGGCAGGCTACAGTCCACAGGGTCTCAAGGAGTCATACACTACCAAGTGACTAAGCACACATGCATGCATCTTCACTTCAATATAGAATTATTTCTGCCATATCTTGGGACACAGCTAAGTATAAATCTTCTCCAATCAATTACAGAAGAGAGCATGGAGATATAGAAAAACAAGCTAGGAATAAGTGTTCCATAGGAAGTACTCATACAGGAATAAATAAGTGTTCACATAGGAGGAGCTAAGAACATTTATGTTGCAGTAATGAAAATGATAAAGTGTAACAGATTTTTAAGTCATTCCTAAGAAGATAGAAAAAAGGTACAGGAAAAGTTTAATCCAATACATACATTTTTAATCAAAATCTATAAAAATATTTATTGGATATCAGCATACTGGTAAGAGAGTCAATAATAATCCAAAAAATCATAATGAATGTGTGCCAAGTCCAGATATTGAAGTGGAAATTTCAAGAAATTGGGACTTGTTTTGGATACATTGTTGGAAGAAAAAGGAATCAACAAAGAGAAACAGCTGAAGTCGAGACAGGTATTAATGTACTCTATCTCACATATGATGCTTAAAATTTGCTCATTTAAGAATGCCTACTATGATTATGAAAATATGCATTAATTTTAAAACATTAAACTTTCATGGAAATATAATGAATATTTATTACTTTTTCTGAAAATGAAATAATAGCTTAAAATCACATGAAGAGCAATCTGGAAGTTTGTATTTTGAATTTTATATGGTAATCACACAATAACATGATCTGCAATAAGCAAAGTTAAGTTATTTGACCCACTCTTAAATATAAATAACAGAAATTGTAATGTTATCACTAGGAAATATATATTGTATAAAACAATGCACAGCATTTGTTTTGTTTACACCTAAACTATCACTGAAACATTAAGGCTTGGTAGCTTGCAGTTTAGGTTAACAATTGAGCAGGCATTATACCTACTGAATAGATTTTCACCTTTCCCACTGAAGAGTGTTCACCAGATGATAATTAGTATCTGCTAAGTGCTCTTCAGATTAACATGATATCATCAAGAAATACCAGAAAAGTGTTGACACAATGCTCATCCAGCTGAACATTCCAAACAAGGCTGTCTTCACTGCCATTTACTGTAAATTTTAACACTTTACCAGCTGGCCAGATCCTTTCCCTTTACCCCACTCTCAACAGTAGAGAACACAAATTTGTCTTTTGTTTATGTAATTTATCTAGCTTAAATCGATGAGGAGCTAGAAAATGTACATTTAACATTAAAATTGAATTCAATTACTCTAACAATTTAACTTCAATACTTCATTATACATATCAAACACAATTTGCTTCCTAACATTTATTTCATTACTGCAGTTCACAGAAGGAAAAGAAATTCAATGATTTAAAATGCATATAAAAATTAGAATATATATTCTGTGTGTAAACAAAATTGTTAGTTTTATCTAGTTTTAATCAAATTTTGAATAGAGATATAATACAACTGAAATATGACATTTGCATCTATACTAAAGGATGAATAAAAGAAAAATGGGAACATGCACATAAAATCTAGATAACAAAGCAGTTAACAAAATACATTCTAGAGTTATTTCGCCGACTAAGGACATTTGACAATACGTAGAGACCTTTTCGGTTGTTATAACTCAGGGGGTTGTGTGCTACTGGTACAAGTGGACAGAGGTCTAGGATACTGCTAAACATCTTCAACATACAGGCCAGCCTCCACAATAAAGAACTAACCAGACCACAACATCATCAGTGCCTAGACTGAGGAATCCACGTGGATTTCAACATTCACTGACCCCCACCCCTACCCCTAGGACCACTGTTCTTATCAATATTATCAAGAAAAAGGAGGGTACAAAGAAAAAAGAGATTAAGTAAGTCACTCACCCAATCATGTCCAACTATTTGCAACCCTATGGACGATAGACTGTGAGGCTCCTCTGTCCATGGGATTTTCCATGCAAGAACACTGGAGGGGGTTGCCATTTCCTACTCCAGAGGATCTTCTTAACCCAGGGACTGAACCCATATATCTTGAATCTCCTGCTTGGGCAGGTAGATTCTTTACCACTAGTGCCACCTTGGAAGCCCACACACCGCCCCCCCCCAAAAAAAAAGATTAATTTCACATAAATAAGCCATTGGAATTTATGAAATAAAATTAGTAATTATCATGAAGTCCACAGGGTATTATGGCAGAAGTACTGTATGTACCATAAGTTTGTAATGAATGTGATACAAATATATAGAATCTAAGTAATTTGTTATTTTGGAACTCCACCTTAAAAGAAAAGAATAATGAATACTGAGAAACAGCCTATAATTGGAAAATAATCTATTAAATTCTGAAAGTCCTAACATTTTTTTGCATTGAAATAAACCCTTCACTTTTTAGTTTCATAAAACAATAACAGGCAGGATATCTCATTTTAGTTTGTTTAGTTTATAGCTACATGACCTCGGTAATTTGATTTCTTTGATAATTCTCACATTGAGCCTTTCTGAGGATCACAAGAAACAAAGAGAAAATTATGCAAGTTCTTTTAAAAATGTATCTCCATATAAAATATAAAATTTTTTTCTGCTGACATCCAAGATCTTTATCGTTATATATTTTTATAGTTTGTGTTTTCCTGTTTTAAATCATGTTATCTGAACAATGACAAGACTACATATGTATATAAATGGTTTATATACCTAAGCAAGCCAAAGTTTGCAGTGTAGGATATGCCAACATTTACCATGTATATGAGATCAGCGATTGAAAACTGTATTAAAAACAAAAAGCAATGAATAGTAATCAGTTCAATTCAATTTAATTCAATGCAGTATACTTAATTAAGGCAGTATGCTAGGTGCTGAGGATACAACAGGGAAAAAGCCAGCTTTCTAAAGAAATGGTTAACAGATGAGGATGAAGTAGTTATGAGTCTAGATAAAACTTTAGAGTCCTCTCCGTACTACTATTCTCTCCTCTTACCCTTTTATACGTTGACATATGCTATTTGTTCCTCAAATCCCTTTTTTTCTTATACACACTCAGTCACATTGTGACTGGCTGTGATAACTGAAGATATGCTTCATGACTCATCAAAGAATCAACTAAACCATGGTAGTGGATTATAGTATTTAAAGGCTGTCTCTCAAAGTCAGAGGGAGAGTTTTCTCTCATCTGTAATGAGAGGAGAAAATGTTATTATTTTATTATATTCCACAGCAACACAGAAAAGTTGTCCAACATATCAAACTTAGCATAGAAAGGAAGTTTGTACACAGAAAGAATACATCTCTTTATAGTCTTCTAAAGAGTAAGTATCCTGTCTATTTAATTGATCCTTACAAGATCACAATCATGGGTAAGCCAAATAAATGTCCATTGATAATAATGAGCTGCAAATAAAACTATTCTTGTATGTGGTTTTTCCCTTAGGCAAAACTGCAGGGGGGAAGACAAAACCACGTACAAGAATAGCATTGCCTGCAATGGGGGAGACCCAGGTTCGACCCCTGGGTTGGGAAGATACCCTGGAGAAGGAAATGGTAACCCACTTCAGTATTCTTACCTGCAGAATTCCATGAACAGAGGAGCCTACTGGGCTATAGTCCAAAATGTCTCAAAGAGTCAGACAGGACTGAATGACTTCACTGTATGTGATTTTTCCTTAGGCAAGATTGCAAAGCAAGAAAAGTTTACCTTTTTTCAAAGGGGTCACCTCTTTTATTGTTCTCTCTCTTCAGTTCTTAGTAGTTAGTAATTGTTTGAATTTTTACTTTGTGATTTTTGCATCTGTAGATTTGTTTCTTTTGTCATTTAAGATGATTTTCTGAAATAGCTAACTATAAAATTGAAGCAATAACAGTAATTATAACAAATTTCATCAGTGGCTTACTACATCCTTCACTGTATCAAGTGCTTTATGTAATTTCCTCTTTTATCCTCACAGAAATTCTGTGAAGTATAGATTAACCCCCATTCTATAGATGGTCTTCCCTGATGGCTCACTTCGTAAAGAATCCGCTTGCAAAGTGGGAGACCTGGGTTCAAACCCTGGGTTGGGAAGAACTCTGGAGAAGGGAACTTACCCACTCCAGCATTCTGGCCTGGAGAATTCCAGGGACTGTAAAGTCCATGGGGTTGCAAAGAGTCAGACAGGAGAGAGACTTTCACTTTCACTTTATAGATAACATGGCTTTGAAATGTTAAGTGAACTGCTGGAATACACAACCAGGAAGTAAATAGATGGCTATGGAAACATATAACTTTTTCTTTACTACCATTTTACAGATTTACTAGTTATCATTTAAATCCACAACCAACGTGGAAACTAGTATTGTGATTCTGACACCTAAGATAACGTGCTTTTAAAGTCATTCTAAGTTTGATCACTTTTTAAGATAAAATTTAATAGGCAACTCTTCTAATGTACATGTTTCTCAAATGTTATACAGAATAGTGATCTAAAGAGTGTATGTGTGTGTGCTCAGTCACACACACAGAGTCAGTGTCTGACTCTTTGCAGTGCTATGAACTGTATGTAGCCTGTCAGGCTCCTCTGTCCATGGGATTCTTCAGGCAAGGATACTGGAATGGTTCTCCAGGGGATCTTCCTGACTCAGGGACTGAAACTGCATCTCCTATCTCCTGCATTAGCAGGCTGGATTCTTTTACCTCTGAGCCATCCGGAAAGCCTCAATCTGAAGAGGTACTTAGGAAAAAAAAAAAAAAGTCCAAGATAACATGTTTTTGATAAAGATACATATTTGGTAAAATAAACATTTTAACATCATCATGTTAATGAACAACATCATCATGTCAAATATTGAGAAGTCCTGCAATTTAAAAATCTTTCTAAAAATTAATTTTTTGACAACAAAACAGAAAATATGACTGCTGCTTAAGTTCCACACTATCTTTCTTGTATCCCGTTTGCTGTTTGTTGTTCAGTTTCTCAGTCACGTTCGACTCTTTGAGACCCCATGGACTGCAGCACCCCAGGCTTCCCTGCCCTTCCCAGAAGGCTCTAGTTAAGATGATCATACTTTCAGTTTCTTGTTCCTCAAAGTGGAATGAGAATTTACAGACATTTATGAAGCATTCTGAACACAGAATGCATCTAGATTTTAATTGTCTACAAATCTGTTACTTACTCCACCTATATCTATTTTTACCAATAGTCTTTATTGAGTATTTTCAAAAAATATTTCATATTTTAACTCTGCTAATCTCAGAATTAAACTCACAGGAAGAAACTTCCATGTATATATTAAAGAGAAGGTGCATGCTACTGACACCAGTTAGAATTCTTTAGAAGAAATAAAGTGTTGATCAAATACAGGTCAGCTGAAATAGTTTATTTTGTAGTAATAATGTATAGACCAGTTTTCCCCATAACACCACTGGAGGAATGCTGATTAGAGTGATCAGTCCTTCATTTTATTTTTGGAAATTATCTACACAAATTGGATGTTTATTTCTCCAAAAGAAATGTTCCTTTTTTATGTGTAAGTAGTTTGCTGGTTTTTTTTTTTTTTTCTTAACTAATAAGTAAGGGAAAATCCATTGTCAAAGTTAAATATATGCTTAATAAAACAACCTTAAATAATATACATTTTTTAAGCTTATGATGCTTCTTTTTAGTCAAAACAAAACAAAAAAGACAAAGAACAAACACTTGTAGAATATGATGTTCTCTTTACTTGAATAGTCTGTTCTATCTTTCTCAAAATTCTTTCTGTAAAATATTATCTTCTGACCTCCTTCTCTCTAATTGAAGCAATAAGATAATTTCTCCATTGTGCAATTGGCTAAAGAATAGCATTAAAAATAATTTATCATCTCCTGTTCCCTTCTTCTTTTGGGGTACAGACTGAAGGAAAAAAGGCATCAAACCGAAAAAAAAAGAGAGAATGACAATGACAATAGTGTAATACTGGGAAAAGATTAGGTCATTTCACTTCATTATTTTTTCCTAATTTTTATTTTCTTCATATGATTTCATTTCTTCTTAGAAGTGTCCATTACTTACTCCACACACATTTTTTTTCAGTGGGAACACGTAAAAACTAACGAGGAATAGATCAAAATAGGAAATAGTAGTCTCTGGATTATAGACATCACTTAGTCAGTTATGAAAGGTACATTCAATATGAAGGCCAAAATGTTCTAGAGTCCCTTTAACTTAAAATAAAATTTGTATCATTCAGTAATTTATATCTATGCAATTAATAATAAAAAGAAAGTATATTGAACAAGAATTCAGACTGAATTTCTGCCTAAGTTTTGATATTTCAAAGAAACAATTATCATTTATAACCAAAAAGAAGTTTTAAACATCTAAATCTGAAGACTCTATATTGAAGGCTTTTGAATGTGTAAAAATTAATACTAAAATAAATAAATATATTTTAACAATGATGACATATTTGTTATTTTATTTAACCAAATACCAGAATTCTTATTTTTAGGTAGTGTTACTTGAAAAAATAACACACTGATTAATTCCTGAGATGATCTTTGGTGAGATTATATTCCATCCATGTTATTGTATCATTATAATGCTACTGAGATAATATTTTCTGGAAGTACAACAGTAATATTAAGATTGAAGGCAGGAGGAGAAGAGGACAACAGAGGATGAGATGGTTGGAGGGCATCACTGACTCGATGGACATGAGTTTGAGCAAGCTCCAAGTTGGTGATGGAGGGAAGCCTGGCATTCCGCAGTCTATGGGGCTGCAAAGAGTTGGACACAACTGAGCAACTGAACTGAACTGAACAGTAATATTTACGAGGCAAACATGTCCCCCTGTCTCACAAAATTTCTGGAGATTTATATAACAGTAAAATGAACACTAAGAAACAGAGATGTGGATACATATCCACCTTAACCTATACTTCAAGAGGGACTTGTATATAAAATATGTTAATTAGTATAAACTATAATAAATTCACAAATTAAAAATGCATATGTATCTCATAAGTAGATATATCCAAAAACCAAACATGCAAAAGACTCTATTATGAGAAACTAGTTTTTTATAGATTGATTTACTTATTTCACAAATATTTTTCCACTCACCAAGCCACTCAATGCCCCAGATAATACAAGGGCAAGTAAGGTAAAAATTCTTTCTTTTCAAGGCCTATAGTGGGATAGAGGTATCTTATATGCATAAAAATAACTAAAATGCAAAGAAAGAACTGTTTACATTCCCCAAACATATTTTATTAAGTTCAATAATAATGTAAAATAATTATGTGGTCTTACCAAATTTTGAAGTAAGTAAATCTGTAAATATGTACATGTATATAGGTATTTGGGTATATAAAGATGAAGATATATATACCTCCATGTGTTTAAATTTTGTTTTTTAATTTTGAGCAATTAACAAAGATAACCGAAAAAACAGCATTGAGCTACATTTAGAAAATGAATAGAACTTGGAAATTATTGAAAAGCCATTTTGGAAAATCAACTGATGAGGAAAAGAAAGCAACATAAAAGATGAGACTATAGCAAGAAGACCTGCCTGAAATAAAGAATAAGTAATGAAATAAGTCCCTAAAGTATGCTGGAGCATATAGAAGCACATTACCAGAGGATCTTCATTTTGGCTGCGGTCAGCTAATCCCCTAAATTAATGAAGGTCTATTGTTAATGATATTTATAAAAATTATAATAGCTAAAATATATTGTTTACTTTGTATCATTAATGATGCCAAGGAGTTTGCAAATCTTATAACCTGTGTGTTGAACATTATCATTAAATAATTTTATTGAGCAGTAACTAATCTTAAGCAGTTTCCTGATCCAGTTTTGTTTTTTTTTAATGATTCAAAGAAGTATGGCATTGTTTTTAAGATTCCAACCTAAATGCACGTGTGTGTGTGTGTGTGTGTGTTTAGTCGCTGGGTGTGGTCTGATTCTTTGTGCTCCCATGGACTGTCGTCCATCACAGTCCTCTGTCCATGTGAGTTCCCAGGAAAGAATGCTGGAGTGGGTTGTATTTACCCCTCCAGGAGATCTTCCCGACCCAGGTATAGAGCTAGCGAATTCCTATTTCCTGTGACTTCTGCATTGCAGGTGGGTGCTTTACCTACTGAGCTGTCAGTGAAGCCCAAGTGTACATGTATTTGTAGCTGGAAGTAAAAAAAAAAAAAAAGATGAGAAGGATATTCAAAAGGTTTAGAGAAATTTGAAAAATTTCTCTTCTTGTATAGCAGAAGAAAAGTGAATCGAGATTTTAATGTCATTTCAGTCTCTCAGTTGTGTCTGACTCTTTGCAACCCCATGAACTACAGTAGACCAGGCTTCCCTGTCCATCACCAACTCCCAGAGCTTGCTCAAACTCATGTCCATCCAGTTGGTGATGCCATCCAACCATCTCATCCTCTGTTGTCCCCTTCTTCTCTGCCTTCAATCTTTCCCAGTGTCAGTGTCTTTCCAATAAGTCAGTTCACATCAGGTGGCCAAAGGACTGGAGTTTCAGCTTCAGCATCAGTCCTTCTAATGAATATTCAGGACTGATTTCCTTTAGGATTGACTGTTTTGATCTCCTTGCAGTCCAAGGGACTCTCTCAAGAGTCTTCTCCAACACCACAGTTCAAAAGCATCAATTCTTTGGCACTCAGCTTTCTTTATAGTCCAACTCTCACATTCATACATGACTACTGAAAAAACCATAGCTTTGACTAGAGAGATCTCTGTTGGCAAAGTAATGTCTCTGCTTTTTAATATGCTGGAATTCCCTTGATTTTAATGCAAATGAAGAAAATTAACATTAATTTACACATTAGCGATTTCCCCATATAAAATTGTGCAAATTGTATGCTATGTGAAGCCAGGTGATATGGAAAAGACTAGATATTGTCTGCCAGAAATCAAGTGATTATACATGTCAAATATGATGAGATTTTTTAAGAATGCCCAGGAAGTCAGAAAATCAGCTCATCAATTACTGAGATTAGGGAGAAGTGTCATACTTTCCATTGGGGGTAGAAAGTTCAAATTAATTCATAAAATTAAGTGGCTAAAGCATGGAAGTGCTATTTCAATGAAGAATTATTTGCAGAAGAATATCAAATATTGTTTGTTCTATGGATCAAACAGAGGAACAGGTGATAATTACCAAGTGTTCCTTACATAAACTACTATCCCAACCAAGAAAAATGATTAATTCAAGTATACTGAGAAAAGTGTAGGATTTTAGAAGAAACATTTAATGATGACAAGATGGTTTTGATGCCTGCAGAAGCAACTGTCAGGAAGAAAATACATTTCTCATGGACATTCAGAATATGTCAAAAACTGACAATAAATTTGGAGAAAATCCATGTAAAATAGTATTAAAGAGAGGACAGTATGAAGGCAAAGCATCTCAAATGAAGGAAAAAAATGAGTGAGAAACAGAAACAAGATGAATGATCGTCATCCCATGTTCAGATTAAGTCTACTTTTTCAAGGCATCAAAAGGCAGCCTTGAATTAAAAGTAGGTGAGCCTCAGGAGGTATTAGGTAACAAATAGAACACCAGAAGCATAATATAACATGCAACAATTTCTTTAACTAAATAGTCCTGGCCATAAGTTACAGCTATAATGTTAAAGGAAGGGTGAGAAAGAGAGAAAGAAAAGACACTGACCCTGAGCCCCAACTGTGTGCTAAATACTGCTTTGGGCACATTCCAATGAATTATTACCAGGATTCAGAAATATAAAAATTTTCTTGAATGATATGAGATAAAAACAGGACTTTACATTGGGAGAACTTTAGATAGCCGAAAAACAAGTCATCATAAAATATACTATCCTCTTGTGATAAAAATCTATCGAAAATGGATATGTAAACACATCTAAGAAGATTCTTAAATAACACAGCATTAGATTTAAAAAGTTTTCATTCAATTAAGCTATAAACTCTGTATACTCCTGACAGCCATCAGAAAAAGGCAAACTATCTAATTCCAATGTTTCACTTTATTCAAATGTAATTAAACATAAAACTTTATAGCATATTACTGACATGTTTAATGAATTTGGTATAAGTGCATCTTTTATTCATCCCTAATTTTTTTTTTTAATCTTCCCATCTATCTTGGGAAATAACAGTGCTCAACACTCTAGGTTGCCTAATTCTTTTCAAAGGAGGGTTATAATTCAGCTTGATTCAGCTGTTTAGTTACACCAGAATTAGCATTCAAAAGATTAATTTGGGGATGTGGAATACTACAGCAAGTAACAGCTTCTTTTTCTTTCTGTTAAGGGCTACAGTATACAAAAAGTTCCAAGAAATATTATGGTTTTTAAAAAAATAAGCAAGGGCTTTGGAGACACACAAGTCTAGAATCAAACCCTGGTTATGCCATTTACTAGCTGTGTTAAAGCTCAGAAAGATATTCATCTCCTTTGAGTTGGTTTCTCCACTTACAAAGGAGAAAAACTGTAGGTTGTTGCAAGGATCCAAGGATATAACAAATGTATAATGCCTAACTACAGATGACATTCAAAAGCTGCTCATTTTTTTTCTTGTATTATCAATACCTTGTAATCATTATGGATAAAATCATTTGGGGATGAGAGGGTTTTTTTTTTCCCCCAAGAATATTTACAGTTTTAAGAATTCACTATTTTCCAACTACCAGTTCCCTTCTCCAGGGGATCTTTCTGACCCAGGGATCAAATCTGAGTTTCCCACATTGCAGGCAGATTCTTTACCATCTGTGCCACCAAGGAAACCCTCTAAATAGTTATGACTATATGATATAGTCTAATACTTACTCTCATCTAAAATAATTTGAATAGTCTTCATCAAATACATAACACACATTCTTGATTATTTTAAAATGATTGTCAACTTAGTTACTAAAATGCAGCTAGTCCTTAATGATGTTTAATAAGCATTAAAGCCTAGTAAGCAATAAATTTATCAACTGCTTTTATATTTTCTTAGTGAGAGACACACAATAATCAAGTCATGAGGCTTGAAATAAAAGTCCTAGATTTGAATTCTGATTCAGTCAATACCTGTTCTACCTGAGGCAAGTTACATTAGCTTTTTAAGCCTGAATTTACTTGGCAATAAAGCTGGAAAAGCAATACCTTATCACATATTGTTGTGAAACTATGTCATATATAGTAGGTACTCAATACATGTTAGTGGAATCTGAATCATGATGTTGATGGCTTCGTCATGATTATGAACTTAAATCTTGCTGTTGTGCATTTGGCAAATGTGCAGAATTTGAGCAAGCATTCATAATTCCTGAGCTTCTACTGAATATATTGTCTATGAATAAAAATAGCAATACAGACAGAGTGTTCTTGCCCATAGACTACATCTGAACTCCACTGCCTTCAGCATAACATATAGATGCCCTAAGAAAAGATAAGTGCATGTCTAATCCTGAATAATTATTTGCTGTCTTATCCAGAATACACAGCTATTTTTTTATTCTAACCCTCTTATCGACAATTCCAGTGTTGTCACCAGTCATCACCTCTCCCATTCTAAACTCTGTCACAAATGTTCATCTTCACCCTCTAAACTCATCCACTGCCATCTCATTGTATTTTCTAATCCCTCTTATTTCTTCTCTTCTGTCTCTTCTCATTTTTCCTTCTGTCCTTGATGTTTCATGTGAATACCCAATTACAGGGATCTCTTACTTCTGGTAAGTGAATCAAATCACCATCAGTTTGTTGAGCATAAAGTTTGGGGTTTCACTACTATGGAGTTATCTGGGTCTGCACCCTACAGATAAAACCTTTTATAATGTGTTTCTACTTCCAGATTTGGAGTCTTCTGACTTGGTCATTGTGCTCAGCAACAACAAATACAAGTATGCCCATTAAATAGGATCTTTAAAATATAAAATGTCAAAATTTAGCTAAACTACTCTATGCTATTGCTGCCCATGCATCCACTCTGTGTGATTAAGTGGGCACTAAGTGGGCCAAAGAGACCCTGAGCTGACACTAGTCCCTCTAGCCAGTGCATGTCCTAGATAAGCTGAGAAGACTCACAGGCAAAAAGTTCCTGACATCATTTCCTCAGCAGTCCCTGTGACCAACATTCTCCCCTGCCTCCCAACCTGTGCCTTCCCCTTACATAAAATCTAATTCTTTTTGGTTGGAATTGACCAATCTGTCCTTCACCAGGGAGCCCTATGTCATTCCACCCAGGAACCACAATAAAGTAATGTGCCCCCAGTCCTGCTGCCCTCTCTACAAGTATCCTGCCTTGACCTCCCTGTGCAGCCTCTAGAGGTGTGCAGTCTACTTCCTCTAAGCCCTGTGAGTAAAAACTTCTTTATTTCAAATTTCCGTGCAGTCTTCTGTTGACCCAAGGCTCAGCTCACCATCTGATACCACAGGATTTCACTTAAGCATTATTTAACAACATCACAACAAAAATATATCTTCAATGGATACTACACAGTGATTTCACAAATGATTGGTAAAATGATTTAAATGAGGAAAATATGCCCATATGAATAAGTACTGCCAACAAATTTCAGACTGAGACTAGGAGAACAAAAGCAGAATAAAATCATAATAATATAAATGTTACGGCACTCTACTCCAGTACTCTTGCCTGGAAAATCCCATGGACGGAGGAGCCTGGTAGGCTGCAGTCCATGGGGTCGCTGAGAGTTGGATGCGACTCAGTGACTTCACTTTCACTTTTCACTTTCATGCATTGGAGAAGGAAATGGCGACCCACTCCAGTGTTCTTGCCTGGAGAATCCCAGGGACGGGGGAGCCTGATGGGCTGCCGTCTACGAGGTTGCACAGAGTCGGACACGTAATGATATAAATGTTGTGCTTACTAAAGGGCAGATAATACGTTAGCATTTTACATGTATTATCTCATATGATCCATGTTGTTCTGCCAGGGAGGCGCCAACTAAAGGCATTTGTTCAAGGTCACACAGCCAGGAAATAGAGAAGTAGATAATCAAACTCTCATTAGTCCTATTCTGGACACCTCAAAGCATGGCAGGTTTCAATGCAACTAAACAATTACAATAAAAGATAAATTCTGTGGATAAGCTAAACTAACTCTTTGTATCTATTATTTCATATAAGCGATGTGTGAACAAGAAAAGTGATCAATGACATATACCCAAGAAGACAAGTGAGCAGTTAACTCAACAACTTATATATAATTTTTTTGTTGTGAACATATTCTCCCCATATTAGCCTCTGATCCAACTGCAGGCCAAGGTAATGTGCTAATCTACCTTTTAAAATAAACATAAATGGACTAATAACATTGAAGGAAGATATATACTTAGTGTATTTTTTCAGAACTTCAGTATACGCAGTGTGTGAATATATGTGTGTGTGTGTATATATATAAGTTCATCATGGGAAGGGTATACATTTAGAATCATTCTGATTTTTTAATATATTATATGAAATAAAATTGATTCCTTTTTATTGCAGTTATTCCATGTAGGATAATATAGGCTGAACTTTATGTATCCCAGTGATCTAAAGTCTTATGTTTTGATTAGAAATCACTTATATATCATACTTTGTTTCTGCCCTTTCTTCCTCTCTCTTTTCCTTCAGCTCTCCTTCAATTCCTTCACTCCACATTCAGATTTTGAGAACTAACAATGTGCCAGCAATATGTTAAGTAATACAGATGTCTTCTTCTATTTAGCTGGTCAGTTACCAAGACATTAATTTTGAAAATAAGTTATTTACAAATCAGATATATCTAAATATGATCTCCTATAAGAAATATCATAACATTAGAAAAACTTTATGTTCCCTTTTACTTATTTATGCAATATTCTGAAACAATAGTATGTGATATAATTGGAGAGAATAAACAGAAAATACTCTCCTGCCTTCTGATTATAGCTCTTATGTTCACAGTATCTCTTAAATCCTTATAACATCTTTTAACTTTGTTGCCTGAGAGGAAAGGGGTTTCTGAAGACAACAGAACAAACACACTTTTCCCCCAGTGCCCTTTAAATCATCCAAAATCTTTCAAAACCTTATGGTAGTAGCTACAGTTTTAAATAAGCCCAATCTTGTAGCATGAGTATGGGCACTGGACCTGTGTCCAAAGGACTTAGTGAAATTCAGTGAAAAATAATTTAGTTCTGGACCAAAAAGTGTTATAAACATCCTCCTTAAATTGAACAAATTACCAGCTATCCAGAAAGTATAATGTATTGGCTTCTCTTCAAAAGAGCAACACTAATGCTGGCAACACTGCCAAATTCCTCCTTTCCTATATTCCCCTTTTCCTAGAGAAAGTGGTTAAAAGACCAAATTTCATGCCAGCTGGATGCTTAAGAGCGTCAAAGGTCTTCTGTCAGGATTCAGACCTTGACATGGCTTAGAAAACACTATGCTAATAGATAACCTCCTCAACATTATAAATCAAAGCCATATGACCACATTAAAATTCTATCAGCTAGTATCAATATTCTGTGGTTTAGAAAGTACAGTTGATCTGCCTCTGGGAGATAGTCAGAATGATACAAAAGTTAAGCTCTGGCTTGAGGACTGTAGCTACTTTTCACAATTGAGATTATTCATTCTCAACAAATACCCAATTCTCTATTCCTCTGTATCTTTATTGATTTTATTTAATTGAAACCTTAGGAGAAAGGAAGAGGACACTTCATGAGTTGAGGAAGAAAAAGAAACAATGTTAGAAGGTTACAATGGACATTTTGCTACCTTGAACTGTTCCTGTTATCTGCTAATTATAATTGCAAAGAGCAATAGCCTTCCTATATAATTTAAAATCTTAGATCTTCTGAAAACTATTAAATATATCTCAAAAATCTTAAAAATGTACCTTACAATTGCACTAAAAACTTTTTCTGATGAAACCTACAGTAAGAAATACATCTAAAATCTTGACAGCGTATAAACACACAAACATAAAAAATAAAAGTTTAATAGAATAAAACTTACCTTTACTATGTATAATGCTTTCTACTCTATTTTAGTACAATTTATTTTTAAAAATACCTTTAGTAGCTAATACATTTTCTTCAAGACTCACTAATAGCTTGTATCCTGCAATTTACAGACACCGAATGATTCTAATGTATGTGTCTCAATCCAATAGGACTTCTGCAGGCATTACTTAAAGACAGAGACTATTGATAAATGGATTCAATAAAAAGCACTCAATCACAATAAGCACACAGATTTATTGTAGCAGTAAAGATACTTCAATTATTAAAATTTGAAATAATTAATAATCTAAAGGACAAATACACTTAATCTTTTGCTTATCCTTCCAAAAATTCATTGATTTAAAATACAGTGGAAGTTGGCTTGATATAGGCAAGGTTCAATATTAAGGCCCTAGAAATGGATGAACAACAGTCATAAATTTTATAAACCCAGGTGTTTTGCCAATCAAATTTAACACAGTATAAAAGAAAAATACTTGAACAAAACATAAAAAAAATTCTATTATTAAATTTCTCCAATATCTTATAAATTGTCACATTTAGATATGGTGTACTAATTAATTAGTGTGAGGCCAGACTCCTCTGACCATGGGATTCTCCAGGCAAAAATACTGTAGTGAGTTGTAATGGGATCTTCCTAGTGCAGGTATCAAACTCAGGTCTCCCACACTGCAGGCAGATTCTTTACCAGCTAAGTCACCAGGGATGACCAACAATACTGGAGTGGGTAGACTCTGCCTTCTCCAGGGGATCTTTCTTACCCAGGAATTGAGCCAGGGTCTCATGAGTTGCAGACAGATTATTAACTGACCTACCAGGGAAGTCCAATTAAAATCCAATTTGTTAATGACAATGCCTATGTAGAAAATCCTGGATTTTACTCTCTTAATAGTCTGGCAAGTTTGTTTCCATTGTTGAATTTGAAACACATAAAATATCTGACAAAAAAGCATGTGATCCCGTTTAAAAATTCTTCTACAAAGCAAGAAAGCAGGCAATATGATGCTCCAAAAAAGAAGAGCAATACATTTTCTCTTATACATAGAAATGTCCATGACAATCTGTAATGGATCAACAAAGCTTTAAGAACAATGAAATGCAGAAATGAGTCAAGTCCAACTTCTGTCCCAACTCAGGAAAATCCTCTCTAGAGCATCCTTTAGAGATGACTATCAGGAAATCAATGCTGCATATTCATTGGAAGGACTGATGCTGAAGCAAATGCTCTAATACTTTGGCCACTTGATGTAAAGAGCCGACTCACTGGGAAAGACCCTAGTTCTGGGAAAGTTTCAAGGCAGGAGGAGAAAGGGGTGAAAGAGAAAGAGATGGCTGGATGGCATCACCGACTCAATGGACAAGAGTTTGAGTAAACTCCAGGAGATGGAGAAGGGCAGGGAATACTGAAGTGCTGCAGTTCATGGGGTTGCAAAGAGTCAAGTACAACATAGCAACTGAACAACTGCATTAGTTATGCTTTAAAGTTACCATCTTTCCTGCAAAAGTGTGGAGAAAAGCAGCAAAAGTAGGACTTTATGATGACTGCTCTTTATATTGGAGCCAGATACTTATATAATATTTTTTAGAAAGATTATTTTGAAGCATGTAAGGGGAAAGTCACTGCATCATCTAATACTCTGTTAAATGAGAGAGTAAAAAAAAAAAAAAAAAAAACTACTGATAAAGCTTCCCTTAGCTCTTCCATGTTAGAAATACGTTGTCTATAATGTTTTAGTGTATGACATTTTGAACAGGATATGGTAGAAAGATGATCTGATTTCTAATCAAAAGTTTCAGATGGCTTGAGAGACTTATTTGTACAGTGGTTACATGCACTGTTATGATCATACACTTCATATATTTCATAAGAAATTGGAAACTTTGATTTGCTCTTCAAGTATTAAGCTACAAAAAAGAAAGGTCTTTAATTCCTATTGATTTCAATAGTCAACACTGTAGGAATTAGTTCAACATTTTGATCACATATCCACAAACAGAGTTTAGCCCTGGTTCTCTTTTGCTCAGTCAAAAAAAAAAAAAGATACAGTATTATTGATTCTTCCCAATTTATATTCATCAACTATTTTTCCCATTCATAGTGTCGGTATATTATTTATATTTCAATTAATTAACATTATATTTAATTAAAATGTATATCATTGATTTATTGTATTCACCATAATCTGGGTGTGGACAATACCCCAAATATCCATCTTTCTTTTTTGTAACATGTGCAGTTTTATTATGGTTCTATTCTTGCCTGCTTAAACAACTATTACATCCAGTGCTAGGAAGCAAATATTTATGCTACCATAAGCAATATTCAATATAGTTAAAAATCACTAAAACTATTACTTTTCAACACATATTAATCAGGGTTCTATCAGAAAAATGTAAACCACTCTGAATATTTAAAACTTAGAGGATTTAATTCAGAGAATTGACTGCAAAGATGATGGAAAAGTTGAGAAGAACAGGTGATGGTAAAGACATCACCTGTAAAGACAACCCGACAGTTAGAATATTAGGAAGCTACTACTACTCTTAGGATGGAAGAACAAATGGGTGAAACAGTATACAGAAGCCCAAGTTGGTTATCCAGTGGAAAATGGAGCAAAGAGGTTCCAGTGGGAGATGGAGACACTGCTGAACACTGCCCAAAGCAATGTAGGAGGGGAGAAACACCTTGGCCTCTCACTCATATGTACTGCCATCTCCCAAAACTACCTACCACTGGACAACCACAGTCTGAAAACAGCTGACATGAAGAACAAGGGAATGCAGCCTCGGGATTAGCTTCATTGTCTATCTCCAATAGCAGAGCATAGCAGAAGGATAAAAGTTGGATCTGGTCAATAAGGCCCAGAAATGTCACTTACAGGATGTGAATAATTCTTCAAACATTTTGCAACTCAGGTATTTCAGAATTAATTTAGTTCATGGAGCTATTTAACGGTAAATTCAACTTATTTAAAATAAGTTGTTCATTAACATGCTTGTGCTCAAAGATTTATACAACCACATTGGTTAATTAGTTCTTTTGGACTAAAAAGACTAGAAAAAAGTAAATCCATCTGGAAAATTTTAAAATGCTATGTTGTTCTTTAATATAATGAATGATTATGTATTAATGTATCAAGTAGTGCCTCATGCTAATACAACAGTTCTACACATCACTACAAGCAACATTGCAGCATTGTATTCCATATTTTGGAGCATATTTTTCCAAAATGACTCAGCATGACCATCTATTACCCCTTCTCTTTTGAAAAGAATGAGAAAAACCTCAGAATTAAAAAAAAAAAAAAAAAAAAAAAAAAAAAAAACTACTGATAAAGCTTCCCTTAGCTCTTCCATGTTAGAAATACGTTGTCTATAATGTTTTAGTGTATGACATTTTGAACAGGATATGGTAGAAAGATGATCTGATTTCTAATCAAAAGTTTCAGATGGCTTGAGAGACTTATTTGTACAGTGGTTACATGCACTGTTATGATCATACACTTCATATATTTCATAAGAAATTGGAAACTTTGATTTGCTCTTCAGGTATTAAGCTACAAAAAAGAAAGGTCTTTAATTCCTATTGATTTCAATAGTCAACACTGTAGGAATTAGTTCAACATTTTGATCACATATCCACAAACAGAGTTTAGCCCTGGTTCTCTTTTGCTCAGTCAAAAAAAAAAAAAGATACAGTATTATTGATTCTTCCCAATTTATATTCATCAACTATTTTTCCCATTCATAGTGTCGGTATATTATTTATATTTCAATTAATTAACATTATATTTAATTAAAATGTATATCATTGATTTATTGTATTCACCATAATCTGGGTGTGGACAATACCCCAAATATCCATCTTTCTTTTTTGTAACATGTGCAGTTTTATTATGGTTCTATTCTTGCCTGCTTAAACAACTATTACATCCAGTGCTAGGAAGCAAATATTTATGCTACCATAAGCAATATTCAATATAGTTAAAAATCACTAAAGCTATTACTTTTCAACACATATTAATCAGGGTTCTATCAGAAAAATGTAAACCACTCTGAATATTTAAAACTTAGAGGATTTAATTCAGAGAATTGACTGCAAAGATGATGGAAAAGTTGAGAAGAACAGGTGATGGTAAAGACATCACCTGTAAAGTCAACCCGACAGTTAGAATATTAGGAAGCTACTACTACTCTTAGGATGGAAGAACAAATGGGTGAAACAGTATACAGAAGCCCAAGTTGGTTATCCAGTGGAAAATGGAGCAAAGAGGTTCCAGTGGGAGATGGAGACACTGCTGAACACTGCCCAAAGCAATGTAGGAGGGGAGAAACACCTTGGCCTCTCACTCATATGTACTGCCATCTCCCAAAACTACCTACCACTGGACAACCACAGTCTGAAAACAGCTGACATGAAGAACAAGGGAATGCAGCCTCGGGATTAGCTTCATTGTCTATCTCCAATAGCAGAGCATAGCAGAAGGATAAAAGTTGGATCTGGTCAATAAGGCCCAGAAATGTCACTTACAGGATGTGAATAATTCTTCAAACATTTTGCAACTCAGGTATTTCAGAATTAATTTAGTTCATGGAGCTATTTAACGGTAAATTCAACTTATTTAAAATAAGTTGTTCATTAACATGCTTGTGCTCAAAGATTTATACAACCACATTGGTTAATTAGTTCTTTTGGACTAAAAAGACTAGAAAAAAGTAAATCCATCTGGAAAATTTTAAAATGCTATGTTGTTCTTTAATATAATGAATGATTATGTATTAATGTATCAAGTAGTGCCTCATGCTAATACAACAGTTCTACACATCACTACAAGCAACATTGCAGCATTGTATTCCATATTTTGGAGCATATTTTTCCAAAATGACTCAGCATGACCATCTATTACCCCTTCTCTTTTGAAAAGAATGAGAAAAACCTCAGAATTAAAAAAAAAAAAAACTGTTCAATAACACTATTCAACTATTCAAAAAGCATATAGGTTTTTAAATAATGCCTTAATGTTATACATTGCAAATGCCTATAGAGTTGAACAATGTATTTGGAACACATAAATAAGTAGGAATGACTCAACAGATAAGTTTGAAGAGACTACCATTGAAGACACTCTTCAGTGATATTCAAAAAGTATAGTATTATCGAGGTATATTGCTATTAACAATTCTGCATTCTTATACATCATTTACTTTCTTGTATCCAATAGCTTGCATTTCAAAACAAAACTAATTTAATGTAGTCTAATCAAAAGGCAAATGAATTGAGCAAAGTCTGAGAAATAATAAATACTTGTGATATCCATTTATAAATCTACTCGTGAGTTTTGTGACTTCCAATGGAAATAGCTTCTGTGTAAATGCACTCTATGTTCTGTGATTGAAGCAAAAGTCTTCTGCCCTATTACAATATCATTATTAGGATCTCATATAACTTTTACTGAAATCTATTGCATTAAAATGACAAAGTTATGTTTAACTTTGCTAACGTAAAAGAAGATATCACATTTAAGAAAAGAACCTCTCTTCCTTCCTTTGATTAAAGGATGACAAGTAGAGAATAGGGTATTTTGAATTCATATCAGGATGGCAGCTTAAAATGTACAAAATTCATAGACGAGTTGAAGTAGAAACAGATGAAAGAACTTGCTTAGAAATGACATGTCTTTTTAAAAACTGAGAGGATATAAATGAGGTTGTTCCTTGTATTGTCTCAAAAGAATATTAAACGTTTTTGGACATTTCAACATAACTGTATTTGTTAATAAGGTAAGAATAAAGTGACTGATTCACATTAAAGCAGCTGCAAAACTACAAAAAAAAAAAAAAAGTCATCTGAAATTCATGTATTAAGCCAGAGCAGAGTTATGTTCCCCTTGGTTTTCTAGATCTAGAAACACTGGGTCCTAATGCATGGCCAGTATGGTTCTGGAATGTCCTGTTCTTTCCTACATCACCTGATGAAACATCAACTCAGATCTTCCAGGTTCTACAAAATATAATTTGAAGACTAGAGAAAAAGTTCATTTCTCCATATACAGATTAACAAGTTCTATTAAGTATAAAATATCAGTAAGTAGTAAATGTGGTAGCAATCTAATATCTAGTATCTCAAAATTTAGTGAAAATATTAATTTGTATTGGTAGCAAATTACAATGTGCTCCAGACATCCATGCATTTATTTAAAGTAAGGGAGGTACCAAGTGTTATTGTATTGAATAGATGCATCATTAAATACTTCAATAAGAATGTCCAAGTATCTCAAGTGAATCCTTCAGAGATTTATCAGTGAATATCATTATTAGACATAAGGGGCATTTTGACATTTAATACATTGCTTCACTAACCTTAAGAGGCAAAGTTAAAATGATAAGAATGTTTAAATTATTAAATGGAACTTCATTATAAGTCTTCTAATCCAAACAGAGAAAGTGATTTATAGAATGATAGGTACAGTTGGTGGATCACAGAATGGATTCCCTTTTGTATGATAACAAAATGCAAGAAAAGGTTTGCTTTTCTTGATTCTTTTCTCTAAAACAGACACTCTGGCATTTAGGAGATAGAAATGTATCATTTGACCTTTAAACTTCTGTTTCATTAATGTAACCACAAGCAACAGAGTCACTGATTGACACATTTGCACTTCCAGGCCTTTAGCACTTAAAGTTATTTGATAACTGTTATGGCACTATTTGCTTTTTATGAGATACTTGAAGGAATACGTTACATTAAAAATAGAGTAAAACATGTAAAGCTTAATAAACAATATCACATAATTCAGTAAAGTGTTTCTTGAGTACTAGATTTCTGTACTTTGATGTGAAGGTGTGTTTTTATGAGGGAAGATTTTGGGTTTTTTTGTTGTCTAATGAATTAGATAATTACACCAAATACAATTCCAAGTATCCAAAGTGAAAACATAAACTATAACTCTGTGACATTACTTTTGATTAAAAATATCTCACCTGACTTACACTCAAATAGTCCTTAAGCTCTTCTGTACTGGTCTATGAACAGAGTAAATACCAGTTGCAGGAAAAATAACTGATGCAATTTAACATTTTTTTTAAAAGAGAGAGAGGGTTTCTTGTAACTATATATGTTAAAAGTGTTTAAAACCTATGGTTAATATAAAAAGATAAAAAATGGTATCAGTCCCTAGAGAATTCTAGAATTACTGTAAACTAATTACTTTGAGTAAAAAGTAATGCGGATCAGATTTGTTTTATATGGCAAAAAAAAAAAAAAAGATTCTGTTTATTTTTTAAGAAAACTGTAACTGGTTAGAAACATTATTCAAAAGAAACAGAGATACCATTCTCTTTAAAAAGTTTAAAAGTCAAAAGTTCTCTAAACTAAGATATGACAAAATTCAGGATACAGCATATAAATGGATGAAATAGGGACACACAAGTAAACAAGGACTGCACCAAACCAACAAAACTGGAAAAATATTGCTGCCGCTAGTTAGAGAAGCTTCACTATTGGCAGCAATGAGTGAACTAAACATAGGTCTCCTAGAAGCAGACCATGAGTTCAGCTATTTTAATTAGCCATAGTATTCATTAGATTATTCTTTAAAAACAAAACACCCAAGATATACCATCAAGAGACAAGCAGTCTATCAAATCCTTTAGATTGAAAATGTTAATGCTCATTACTAACAGGCAATATGCTACTACAATTATATAGATTGCAGTTCCCATGATATGTGTTTGCAGGCTCTAAAGACAGCACTTCATCCTTACCACTGTTGTTTAAACTTCCAAAACAAACTTAATATAAAGAATATCACCAAGGGTTTAATTTATATCCTCAGTGTGACCAAAAGTTCATCTCTTTTATCAGCAATGTGAGGTATTTTACTAAGTGACAACAAACTGTTACTTTTGTACACATCCAGTAGCACTGTGTTTACAGTAGAGATATACACTATAAACTAGTATTTATCAGAAACTGTAACAGTATTCTACATTAATTTGGACTCATAGGCATGTTTAAGAAGGTGTAAATCATTTACCACACCCAGATCCAAGATCATTAAATTTACAATACAGTGCATGTTTTAAATAAAACATAGCCCTCTCTGTTTCACCTTAAACATGCCACATACACTGATTTTCTGCAATCTGTACTTATAAGCCAACTACCACCCAGTGGAGAGAAAGGATATCTTTCAGGGAGATTTCAGGATCTATGTCAGGTGGGGGTGTCACAGGCAGAAGGGAGGGTGATAGGAAATGAAGGAATAAGGGTGTTTAGCCTTGTTTAGATCTAAGCACTGCTGATCATCAATTTATATTTTCACAGGGGAAAAAACATTACCAGACTCTTACAGCAATGTTGTTTATAGATAAAATTAGGCTATGGGTGTTCATTAGTGACAAAACATTTCAATGCCCAAGCTTGGGGAAAAGAAGGGAAGAGTTAGAAAAAGGAGCAAGACTTAAAATGCAAAAAGGGAGGAAAGGGGAAGGATGAGGGGATAGAGAGTAGCAGAGAGAGGGAGAGACTGTGTGTATACATGTGTGAGTGACAATGTGTGGAACAGTGAAGGAGCGAGCGGGTGCCTTTTTAGAGAGTAAAAGAGAATCTGAATGTGAAAGTGGTTGTTAGGGAGAGTATGGAAGTGCCAGCATGTATGAGAATGTGAAACAGAGAATATGTGAGGGAGTATGGTTATGAAAAAGAGATTTGTGAGGGTGAGAAAATGGAACTACAAGGGGTTAGAGGGAGCACACATGTGTGTGTGACAGGGATGGGGAACAATATGGGGAAAGAGATGGGAAATGTGAGTCAAGAGAGAGAGACCCAGAAGTCAAGCTCGCAGAACAGGGATATCAATGAGAAAGAAAAACGAAGAATGGAGAAAGGTAAAGAATGGAGGAAAGTGTATTAAATAAAGGATCAGAAATTAGAGTGGTGGAAATGAAAAAGAAAACATGAGGTGAAAAAAGAATGGGAAGAAAAACAGAAAAAGCAATAAAAAGAGGTAATGGATGGAAAAGAGTAAGAAGGAGGGGAATTGGAAAAAAAAATAAAACGAAGGAAGGAATAAAAGGGGGGCGGGGGGACAAAGCGATAAGAGGAAAGATAGAAAACTGAAAATGGAGAAATTGAGCCTAAGTGTCCAAGTGAGAGGGAAAATACATGGGAGCAGGGAGCCAGCAGTTGGAAAAAGTCGCTTAGGTTACAGTAAAATAGAAACAAACCTGATAAACTTGTCAGACTCTCCAAGAGTACCCCAGGACAGTAAAACAGAGACCTTGTGAACTGAGTTTCCAAGTGGCACCGGCCCCTCCTAAACCTCACACTTCACTCATCTCAGGGCTACTAGGCGTTCCGGCAAAGTGCTTAAGCATCACCAGTTCTGTTTGCCACCTGCCCCGGAGTAAAGGGGCCACGGGCTCCAGGCAGAATCAGCACCTGGACTTCCTGAAATGCGGTCTTTTGATAGAGATCACCACCAGCATCTTTACTTGGTTTAAAAAGACCGCAAGAAAGGTGGAGAGACAGACAGATTGAGACAAGTACGAAAAGCACGACGTTCCTCCTACCTAAGCACCGCCGTGTCCCCTTTTCTGACCATCATGTTGTCCACAGCCGCCCAGGGGAAGTCCACACTCTGTCCAGCCGGGAGGCAGGAGGGCAGCAGGCAGCACAGGCTGAGGAGCACCGCCGCCAGCCACTGGTTCGAGCAACAAGCACCCTGCACCAACAGCATCATGTCCATCCCTGCTAGGGCTGCTCACTCTCCAGCAGCTTTCAGCTCGCACTCCCCCACCCCCTGGTGCTGGCGAGTCTTCCCAGGAACCAGGCGGCGCGCCACAGGATTTTTTTTTTCCCCTTCTTCTTTTTTTTCCCCCTTTCTTCTTCTTCTTCTTCTTTTTTTTTTTTTTTTTAAATTCTTTTTAATTTGGTGGGTGGCTGGGTTTTTCTTTCTCCCCCCACCCACCTAGTTGTTGGGTGTTGTTTCTCTCCTTTTTGCCTCCCCTCCTCCTCTTTGCTTTCCCTCCCTCCCTCCCCTCCCACCCCCTAGCACCACTCTACACCTCCTCTCGGTTGCTTTTGGCCGAGTCCGGAGTGTGTCTAATTCTCCGGCGGCTCGCGCACTATCTAGCGAGGAGCGGAGCGCGCCGGCGAGTGAGGGAGGAGGCGCGGCGACGGCGGAGGCAGGGCGATCGGCGGCGGAGGCTGCAATAGCGGCAGCAATAGCAGCCGAAGCAGCGCGGAGCGCAGCGGCGGCCGGCGGCCCCCGGGCTCGCGCGCGTTGCCAAGCGGCCGTTTCCTTAGCAACCCCGCCCGGGGACTGAGGATGCAGCAGGGAGGGGGAAAAAAAAAAAAAAAATCGGCAAGAGGTATATTATTATACAAACTGAGAAAAAAAGAGAGAGAGAGAGAGATCGGAGACAGAACGCTTCCCTTCCTGTCGTACGCACTAGAGTGATGCTTTGCTAGAAAAGTCTCCGCGTCTGGGCTGAGGTGAAGAGAGCAGAGCTGCGCTTTGCTTTCCCTCTTCGGTGCGTTTTACCTCTTGAGGCACCATAACTTTTAAGTCCTCCAAGTTATGGTAGGCGCCATCATGACGCCAGGGACTGTGAGGTTTTGTTTATTTTTTTCTCATCTTGCCCGAGCGACCGCCCCATAGTTGACTCTTTACCTCTTTTCGGAAATAGGTAGGGACGGTGGAGGGGGTTACTGTGTTTTTGAGGGGACGGGAGGGTAGGGATGCTTGCAAAGCCTAGGGTAGAGCAGCTGGCGTGTCTACTGGGTCAGTCGCTGAGGACTGGAAGGCGGTCCCCCTCCACTCCCAACCCCATGCATGCTGACACTAAATTGTGTGTGTTTGTGTGTGTGTCTGTGCGGGGTATGGTCAGAGCGGAGAGTGCGCGGATCTGTGTGTGTAGTAAGCGCGCTCCTGTAATGCGCGCGAATCGTGCACAAGGGGCCTGTGAGCGTGCGGCACGCAGGCGCGCTGGGAGGGACAGGGTGGGTCTTGACGGGATGGAGTCGGGAGGAGACTGCAATCAAGTATTTTAATTGTGTACAGCCAGGCAGTCCTGTTATGTAAGAGGGAGCTTAACCCGTTTGAGCCTATCAGGCGGAATGATCAGCGCATTCGAATCTAGGTAGGGCAAAGTTACGGGGTTTAACGAGTCACAGGTTTATATCATTTAACAGTCTCTAAGCTGAGTTGGACAGGCTTCCGACTCCGGGGGGGTGGCGGGGGAGCAGAGGGGTTACCCTCTCTTTCTCTGCCGAGGCAGCCCCTTAGCCGCTTGCCCCGCCGCTACGAGCCGCTGTCCAGGACCGAGGCACACTGTGGGTGCTGGGCATGGGGTCAACTCCTACCCTATTTTTTACTTCTTCCCTTCTTGAACTCCTGTCCAGGCTGGCGATCCTTTAGCTATTCTGGTCCATTTGCAGATCAATGCGAGAACCGAGGCTAGAGTCAATAGCAGTTACGCCAGTCAATCTTGTTCAGAGAGGAGTTTGGGAAGCAGGGCAGGGAAGTGAAAAAGAGAAACAAGTAATTAAAAAATATGGTTACCCCTCCCCTTCCTCCAGCCCTATCCCCCGCCGTAAGCAGTCTTTGAAGATTTTCTTCGCCTGGCCCCAGCCCTTCCTCCCTTGGAGGAAATAAATACAGCAAAACCTCACACATCCCTAACTCGTTTTCCATAATGCTAGCAGGGTCCTCTGGCAAAGCGCACAGAAGCAATAATCTCTGCAGGGGTCAGCATCCGGCTGCCTCCCCAGACTGAGCTCTTTAAGAGGCAGGCAGGGAGTCGTTTTGCTTGGCGGTAGCGGTGCTCACGGTGATTTTTATCGCAGTGCATGAGGATATATGGGGAAAGGGAAGGATTCCCATCACCTGTGACCACCCAGACTGACTGATCGAAGAGCCTCTAGCCAGCATCACCTCCCTGCTGAAGTGACACTCCAAAGCCCCCCGAGACGCTTGCAGCGGGAGTTACTGATGTTATTAGTATTCAAGCTTAACTCTCAAATCCGTCTCGGAAATTGAGAGTGCAACAGTATTCAACCGCATTTTGAAACATCAATAAATGTTAGTCATTTGCGGATGAATGAAAACATTTTCTTTACCGTCTGGTATGCTAGGGAAATAATCGTCAAATGACAGACTCTTGTTAATATTGATGCCAAATACCTAGGTAACACTGTCATCTTGTTAACTGCGTTTTTCTCTCCTGCGTGATACACTGATGGATAAAGCCTAAAATTATCTAGGGCAAACCCGGGATTAGAAGAATCGGCATGCCGTATTTATGGGCAAAACTTCGCAATATTATTTAGTATTTTCATAGAAAATATCTGGATTCCATTGAAGAGAAGCAGAAGGCACGGCGGCTTCCAGCCTTGTGACTCAGTTTAGTGCTATTTTATGCAGGGATGGGGGTGCCAGCGTTTCTAGTACAAGCTATGAAAAGCATCCTTTTGTAACCGCTGTTTCCCAGAGATCTGACATCTTCGGGGCGGGGGTGGCGGGGAGGAGAAGGGGGTATCTGTGACCAGAGATGGAGCTATGCAGCAGTTTTAATATGTACAACCACCCTTCAGGGTTGTGAAAGAAAACTGGGACCACTTCTGTTTAAAGGCAAAGAGTTTATTTTCTTTATTTCTAGTTTTTAGCTCAACTTCCAGTCACTGATCACAAAGCACTTAAATCTCACAAAACCCATCCAAAGGAAACAGTAACCGAGCCTAGTTTATAGATTCATGGACTGCTGGAAAGCTTACTTACATGTGCATCACTATTATTTAAAGTGAATGCAAGAATGCTGAGTGGGGCAGCCTTATTCCTGCATGTAATTTTGCTGTCCTTTTGACCAGGGAGGAAAATTACTTTAAAAGCGCTTATTACTTTATTTTCTCCTCAACCTTTCTATGGGCATATATCTGAGAGGATTTTACAGGGTTTCTAGTATTTGCTTTTGAGGTCCTAGATTTCTTTCAAGCAGAGACTTAAATCCTGTAAGTCTTAGCTCCTGAGAGAAAACCAGAACAAAAACAAACAACAACAAATGACAGAAAAAAAGCACCTCTAAGTTCAGCTAGCACATAGTTATTTAGCAGATTTTTTTTTTTTTTAAGTATCAGAATAGATAACAGCATTGTTGAAACATTTTAGATAGTGAGGGTTGGAGTGGGTGTAATAGGATGTTCATTTGGTAAGAGGTTTTAGGAATTGACTTTGGCCTGAATTCCTACTATTTCCTGTTGAATCAGGTACTCTTGCTTTGCTTTCAAAGCTATACTATGACCAATATGGAAGGAGGAAGGTGGACCCTGACTTTGCTACTTGATTATGCCTTTAACTAGACTGATTTACACCCCTGTTTTTAATGTCCTCTAAATTCAAGTATGTTGGAAGAGCAATGTAATAAGGAAGCTTCTTAAGCTTCTTTAGTTCAATAAGCTTGATTTTTAATTGACAGTGTAAATGAGATTGTTGTTTTTAAAAATATATATAAATTCACATTTGTTTTCTGATAGTGAGTAAACCCAGATACATTTTTCATGCTATCACTGTGTACCCATGAGGAACTTTAGGCAAGACAAGTCCCAGGAGCTAATCAGAGCTAATGAGAGTACTTTGTAATTCCTGAAAGAGTGGGTCAGGAAGCCCTTTTAAACAGAACATATGAATAATAGCTCTCTAACTTGGGTCATAATTGAGTGTCTATTTGAAATAAGCTGGTTTAAGTTTGGAGCACCTTGCCAACTTAAGTTGACCTGTGGTGGTTTGCAGCTTGGTATGAGAAACTACAAACCCTGGGAAATTTTTCATGGTGGGGACTTGGGAAGGGGAATGTTTCTTTATAGAAAGTTTTCTCAACCTGGGCACTTTTTTTTTTT
>SJYT01053172.1:47756-87158 GCA_006410635.1 Cephalophus harveyi
AGCTTTTGAACTGTGGTGTTGGAGAAGACTCTTGAGAGTCCCTTGGACTGCAAGGAGATCCAACCAGTCCATTCTGAAGGAGATCAGCCCTGGCATTTCTTTGGAAGGAATGATGCTAAAGCTGAAACTCCAGTACTTTGGCCACCTCCTGCGAAATGTTGACTCATTGGAAAAGACCCTGCTGCTGGGAAGGATTGGGGGCAGGAAGAGAAGGGAACGACCGAGGATGAGATGGCTGAATGGCATCACCGACTCAATGGACATGAATTTGAGTAAACTCTGGGAGTTGGTGATGGACAGGGAAGCCTGGCGTGTTGAGATTCTTGGGGTCGCAAAGAGTCGGACACGACTGAGTGACTTAACTGAACTGAACTGATAAGACTTGTGAATTTTATCCCTTTATCATATTTTCCTGTAATTGGTAAATAATGTGTAAATACTACCTACCATATAATATAAAAATAACAGGGAAGATACCCCATTGTGTTAATATATGAAGCCACCTTTACCAGAATTTGTAATTTTTTATTTTGATGAATTTGTATTCCTAATATACTTTTAATAACAAAAAGAATATATGTATATATAACTGAATCATTTTGCTGTGCAAAAATTAACACATTATAAATCAACTATACTTCACTTAAAAAAATTCTAGTCTTATTGTCATTTCATTCCATGACCATTTCTAGCAATCATTAAGATGTTTATTGCTCTTGTAGTAAAATTATGATATTCACAGTGAAATAAATCATAGTTTCTTTGCCTAATATTAGAGAAAACCAGACAGGTTTAAAGTGGAATAACTTTAAAGGACTACATGAAATACCTTTCCAAATTTATAAAAGCCACACATATTCATGACATTTTTTTGTTGTTCTGACAAGAAGACATACTTTTCACAATAAATCTTCAGAAAGTGCATAGAATATGAAAGTGCAACTTAGAGAAGTCTTAACATTAACATCTACTTGATTCCACCCAGACTAAGAAACAGAAGATTGCCAGTAACCCAGAAGCCTCCTGGAAGCACTTTCTTAGTGACAACCCCAATCTTCTTCCATAAAGTAACCACAGTGAGGCCATTCTTTCCTCATTTTCTTTATATTTTTACTACTTAGTTTGGATCCACTGAAAAAATGACTTGCTTTTCTATATATGCATTTAAAGCCATATCAATCATACAATATGCAATTATATAGTATATCCTTTTTTGTGTCTGAACTTTTTAAGATTTTAATTTAATATTTATTAAATATAATTTAATATTTATTTTAATATTTTAAGATTCCTCTGTGCTATTGTACAATTGTCTTCCCTTCATTTTGTATCTTTTTAGCATTATATAGTATAAATATACAATTATATATTCACTCATTATATTGTTGACACACTATGTTTTACATGACTTGTCTATTATAGACAATGAAGGCATGAACACTTTTGAACATCATTACTGAAAACTTCCCCCAGAATGTTTAAACTGTCCTGCAAGGTTGTTGGGAATTAGAAAGAGACAGAGACGGAGACAGAGATATTTATTTTAAGAAATTAACTTATCCTATCGTGAAACTGTTGTTCAGTCGTTGTAATGTCCAACTCTTTGCGACCCCATGGACTGCAGCACAGTGGGCTCCTCTGTCCTCCACTATCTCCTGGAATTTACTCAAGTTCATGTCCATTGAATTAGTGATGCTATCTAACCATCTCCTCTTCTATCTCCCCCTCTTCCTTTTTCCTTCAATCTTTCCCAGCATCAGAGTCTTTTCTGCTGAATTGACTTTTCACATCAGATGGCCAAAGTATTGGAACTTCAGCTTCAGCATCAGTCCTTCTAGTGAATAATCAGGGTTAATTTCCTTTAGGATCGACTGGTTTGATCTCCTTGCAGTCCAAGGGATTCTCAAGAGTCTTTTCCAGCACCACAATTTGAAAGTATCAGTTTTTCTTGAAACTGACAAGTTCAAAATCTGCTGGGTAGGCAGGCAGGCTGAGACCCAGGGAAGTTTGATGCTGCAGCTTGTATCTGTAGACAGTCTAGAGACAGATTTCCCTCTTCTCCAAGGAACTTCAGCCTGTTTCGTTTTAAGCCCTTCGATTGAATGTGGCCTACCCACATTGTGGAGAGTTATCTGCTTTACTCAGAGTCCACTGATTTAAATGTTGCTAAGTCGTTTCAGTCGTGTCCGACTCTGTGCAACCCCATAGAAGGCAGCCCACCAGGCTCCTCTGTCTCTGGGATTCTCCAGGCAAGAATACTGGAGTGGGTTGCCATTTCCTTCTCCAATGCATGAAAGTGAAGAGCGAAAGTGAAGTCACTTAGTCGTGTCCGACTCTAAGAGACCCCATGGACTGCAGCCCACCAGGCTCCCCCATCCATGGGATTTTCCAGGCAAGAGTGCTGGAGTCGGGTGCCATTGCCTAGGGACTTCCCTGGTGACTCAGTCTGTGAAGAATCTGCCTGGAATATAGGAGACTGGACTCCATCCCTGGGTCAAGAGGATCCCCTGGAGGAGGGCATGGCAATCCACTCTAGTATTCCTGCCTGAAGAATCCCATGGACAGAGGAGCCTGGCAGGCTACAATTCATGGGGTCACAAAGAGTCAGACACAACTGAAGTGACTGACTATGCACTTATATCTAAAGAATACCTTCACGGTGACATTCAGAGTGGTATTTTACCAAATATCTGTATACTGTAGCCTTTTCAATTTGGCACATAAACTCAACCGTCACACTGGTGTGCTTCCAGTTAACTGCTATGTTAATAGGTGGTTCTTCCTCATCTCAGTGCTAAGTAAGATTGTATATTAAGATAACAACACTTAACTGTCCCACACTCTTTTTTTTTTCACCCCAATCTTTTGAAACTGACAAGTTTTCAAGTCAGTCTTAACTATAAATTCTCTTGGTGCTTAGAATCAAATATATGATACTAAAAAACTTCCTTTTTTTGAACCTTATTAAATGAAAGATAAGGGAGAAAAACGTTATTCTGTTGTTGTTGATAACATTATCTGTATTTGTTTTGATTGCAGACCTTTAAAAATTTCACTGTTTGAAACTGTATCAAAATTATTAGAGCAGGCAAACCAGCTTAGAATTGGAACAAATCAGAATGCTGAAGCATCACGACTTTGAACTAATAGACCCACTTCTGTTAGAGCCAATCAAATCCTATCAATTGAGTGTATTACTCAAGCATTGTTCAGAAGGACTGTATTTCCAAATAGAGCACTCTCATACCCAGCAAGTTTACTAAGATCATCTATATCTTTCAGATGGCCTCATTACCTTATCAACACCAGTCTCTCAGTCACCTCTAGAATTTGAACCACCACTGAATTGCTCTCCATTGCTATTATTTTATCAATTCGAAAATGTTATACACATAGACTCATGTAGGATGTGTCCTTTTGAAGATGACGTTTATTTATACAGTGTGATGCCGTTGAGACGGATCCAAATTACTTCTTGTATCAATAGTTTCTTCCTTTTAGTGCTGACTAGTCATGGAATGTTGCACTATAATTTGTTTAACCATCAGCTATTTTAGGACATTTCAGTTATCACCAATTCTGGGAGATTACAAATATAGCCACTATGAATAATCACGTCCAGGCTTTTTGGGTGACTTAGTTTCACTTTTCTGGAGTAATTAATCAGAAATGTGATTGTGAGGTCATGTGGTAAATGTCTGCTTTTTTTTTTTTTAAAGATACTTCCAAACTGTATTGCAGTGTGGCTGTACTGTATTACATTGCAACAATACTTTATGAGAAATCCAGTTTCTCTATATCCTCACAAATTCTGTATTGTCACTAGTTTTTATTCTTGCTCTTCTAATAGGCGTATAGTGATTTTCATTTCACATCCCATTCATTGTGGTTTTCATTTGTGATTTCCTAATTGATGCTTTTGAACTGTAGTGTTGGAGAAGACTCTTGAGAGTCCCTTGGAATGCAAGGAGATCCAACCAATCCATTCTGAAGGAGATCAGCCCTGGGATTTCTTTGGAAGGAATGATGCTAAAGCTGAAACTCCAGTTCTTTGGCCACCTCATGCGAAGAGTTGACTCATTGGAAAAGACTCTGATGCTGGGAGGGATTGGGGGCAGGAGGAGAAGGGGATGACAGGATGAGATGGCTGGATGGCATCACGGACTCGATGGACATGAGTCTGAGTGAACTCCAGGAGTTGGTGATGGACAGGGAGGCCTGGTGTGCTGCAATTCATGGGATGGCAAAGAGTCGGACACGACTGAACGACTGAACTGAACTGAACTGATTGACTAACAATGTTGGCTGTCTTTTCATGTATTTGTTTACCATCCTTGTAATATCTTCAGTGAAATGTCTTCATGTCTTTTGCCCATTTTCTAATTGAATCTGTTTGCTTTTCTGTTAAGTTTGATTTTGTTTTAGTATATTCTAGATATGAATCCTTTATCAGATAATATGGTTTGCAAATGTTTTTCCCAGAATATATTTTTCTTTCTTTTTGTTTCTGTTTTCTTAATTGGCTTATAACATTGTATGTTTTATGTATAAGTATTATATTTTGACCTCTCTGTACACTACAGTGTGTTTCTCGTCCAAGGTTTAATTTCTATCCATCAGCATGAAGTTGACCCCAGTTATTTATTTTGCCCTCCTACCACATCCCTTACCTTCTGGTAACCACTATTCTGTTCTCTGTATCTATATATTTGTTTTTTATTTAACTTTTTTTTTTTTTTTTTGTATTCCACCTATGACTGAAACCATGTGGTATTTGTCTTTTCTGTATGACTTATTTCACTTAGCATAGTACTAGTCTAGGCCCATCTATGTTGTTGCAAATGCCAAGATTTCATCTATGTTGTGACTGTATGACAGAATTTCATTATATTTGTATGTGCTTCCCTGGTAGCTCAGTGGGTAAAGAATGTACCTGCTATGCAGGAGATCGCGGCTTGATTCCTGGGTGGGGAAGATTCCCTGGAGAAGGGATAGGCTACCCACTCCAGTACTTTTGGGCTTCCCTGGTGGCTCAGATGGTAAATAATTTGCCTACAGTGTGAGAGACCTGGGTTCAATCCCTGGATTGGGAAGATCCTTGGAGGAGGGCATGAAAGTCCATTACAGTATTCTTGCATGGAGAGTCCACATGGACAGGGGAACCTGGTGGGCTACATGGTGTTGCAAAGAGTCAGACACAACTGAGTGATGAAGCACAGCACACACACACACACACACACACACACACAATCACAGAATTTTTATTCATTCATTCTAGATGGGCACTTAAGTCCTTTCCATGTTTTGTCTACTGTAAGTCACACTGTAATGAATATAGAGGTGCATGTATCTTTTCAAAAAAATTTTTTAATAAATATCAAGAAGCAGAATAGCTGGATAATACTTTTTTGAGAAATCTCCATACTGTTTTCCAGTGAATACACTAATTCATATTCCCATCAAGGATATATGACAGTTCCCTTTCTCTACATTTTCTCCAACATGTTTTATTTCCTTTTTATGACAATAGCCATTCTAGTAAATGCAAAATGACATTTTGTGGTTTTGATTTGAACTTCTGTAATAATTAATGGTGTTGAACATCTTTGCATGTGCCTGTTTAAGTCTCTTATGTTTTCTTTGTAGAAATTTGTGTTCAGCTCCTCTGTAAATTTTTTAATAAAGATTGTTTTTTGGTGTGAAGGTGTGTGAGTTCTTGATATTTTTGGATATTAACCCCTTATCAGATATACCATTTGCAAATATCTTCTTCCATTCAGTGGGCTGTCTTTTCATTTTGTTGATTGTTTTCTTTCTTTTACAGAAGCTTTTAGTTTGATGTAGTCCCATTTGTTTATTTTTATTTTCTTTCCCAAACTCAAAGAGAAACATCCAGAAAGATATTTCTAAGACTGATAAGAGTGTACTGCCTATGTTTGCTTATAGGAGATTTCTGGTTTCAGGTCATATATTCAAATTATAACAAATTTTGAGTTGATTTTTGTGTATTGTAAGAGATGGTGGTCTAGTTTCACTCTTTTGCATGTGGCTATCCAGTTTTCCCAACAACATTTATTGAAGACTCTATCCTCTCTCCCATGTTTTTCCTTTGCTCCTTTATTATAAATTAATTATCTATATATGTGTGTGGGTTTATTTCTGGTCTCTAAATTCTGTTTCATTGATCTATGTATCTACTTTTCTGCTAATAAAATGTTGTTTTAATTACTATAGTTTTATCATTTATTTTGAAATCAGTGAATGTGATATTTCCAGTATTGTTCTTTATATCAGGGTTGCTTTGGCTATTCAGAATCTTTTGTAGTTCCATATAAATTATAGAATGCTTCTTGGTCTATTTCTATGAAAATTGTTATTGAGATTTTCATAGGGATTGCACTGAATGTTTATTTTACTTTAGGTAATACAATTGTTAACCATGCTAATTCTTCTAATCCATAAGCACAAAACATATTTCCATTTCTTCTCCAGTTTCTTTCAACAGTATTTTATAGTTTTCAGTGTATAAGTCTTTCACTTCTTAGGGAATTTATTCCTAGATACTTTATTCTTTTTTATGATTGTAAATGAGATTGGTTTTTAATTTCTCTTTCTGCTTGTTCACTGTTAGTATATAGACTGTCTCTTATACACATCTAGATGTGTATAAGAGACAGGAGTATATTTGCTTTTGTAAGAAATTTCCAAAATTTCTTCCAAAGTGACTGTACCATTGTGTGTACATTCCCACCAGTAAATGAACAAGAGGTTTTGCTGCCAAATATCCTTACAATTTGGTATTGTCAGCGTTCTGGACTTTGGCCACTCTAGTAGATGTGTGGTGGTATCTCAATGTTGCTTTAATCTACATTTCTCTGGTGATATATGATGTGCTGTACCTTTTCATTTGCCATCTGTCTTCTTTGATGAGGTGTCTGTTATGGTCTTTGGCTAATTTTTTTATAGAAACACAGTGGATTTTTATGTATTGATTTTTTGCTCCACAACTTTCTTTGCTTATTATATTTCTAATAGCATTTTGCTACAGAGTTTAGAGATTTTATATATATAATTATGTCTTCCAAAAATAGTGAAAATTTTACTTCCATTTTTCCAATTTGAGTGCCTTTTATTTCTTTTTCTTGACTACTTCCCCTGGCTAAGATTTCCAGTACTATATTGAATAAGTATTCTTGTCTTGTTGCTCATATTAAAGGGATATCTTTAGGTTTTTCACAATTGAGTATGGTGTTAGCTGTGGTATTCTTGTATCTGGCCTTTATTATATTGAAGTATGTTCCTTCTATTGGAGAAGGCAATGGCACCCCACTCCAGTACTCTTGCCTGGAAAATCCCATGGACGGAGGAGCCTGGTGGGCTGCAGTCCATGGGGTCGCTAGAAGTCGGAGATGACTGAGCGACTTCACTTTCACTTTTCACTTTCATGCATTGGAGAAGGAAATGGCAACCCACTCCAGTGTTCTTGCCTGGAGAATCCCAGGGATGGAGGAGCCTGGTGGGCTGCCATCTATGAGATTGCACAGAGTCGGACACAACTGAAGCAACTTAGCAGCAACAGTAGTATGTTCCTTCGATAACTGTTTTATTCAGTGTTTTTTTTTTTTAAATTTTAAATAGGTGCTCAATCTTATCAAATGTTTTATTGTATCTATTGACATAATGATACAATTTTTATCTTTCATTTTGTTAATGTGGTATATCATGTGATTGATTTACATGTATTGAACCATCCTTGTTTCCCTGGAATAAATCCTACTTGTTTGAGATATATGATCTTTTTAATATATTGTTGTTTTTAGTTTGCTAATATTTGTTGAGGATTTTTGCATCTACATTCATCATAAATATCTGGTGTAATTTTCTTTTCTTCTTTTTTTTTTTTGAGTTGTCTTTGTCTGATTTTGATATCAGGGTAATGTTGACCTCATAAAATGAGTTAGGAAGAGCTCCTTCCTTTTCAGTTTTTGATTCTTCCTTTGATTTTTTTCCACTGATCCAATAGTTGTTCAGTAGCATGTTGTTTATTATACAAATATTTTTGATTCTCCAGCTTTCTTCTTGTAGTTGATATCTAGGTCATACCATTGTGATCTGAAAAGATCTTTGAAATTATTTTAATCTTAAATTCACTGAGATTTGTTTGTGTCTCAACATATGATCTATCCTTGAGAATGTTCCATGTGTACTTAAGCAGAATATGTATTCTATTATATTTGTATGGAATGTTCTGTATAAATCTGTTAAGTTCATCAAGCTTAATGTTTCATCTAAGAGCACTGTTTCCTTATTGACTTTTGCTCTGAATGACCTATCAATTGATGTAAAGGAGGTGTTAAATTTCCTACTATTATTATATTGCTGTCAGTTTCTCACTTTAGGTCTGTTAATAATTGCTCTGTGGATTTTGGTGTTTCTTAATAAGGCATATGAATAACTATTATGTCTTCTTGATGAATTGTCCCCTTTATCATTATATTATGTCCATCTTTGTCTCTTGCTATTTTTTTGGCTTGAAGTATATTTTTTCCTGAAATGAGTGTGGCTACACCCACTTTCTTTTGTGTGCCATTTTCTTGAAGTATCATTTTCCATCCCTTCACTTTCAGCTTATGTTTTTCTTTAGAGTGGAAGTGACTCTTTGGTAGGCAGCATATAATTGGGTCTTTTTTTTTTTTTTTTTAATCAACCCAGCTATTCTTTGCCTTTCGGTTAATTAATTAAATTCACTTATCATTGATACATGAGAACTTGGTTCTGCCATTTTTCCTTTTTCTCAATCCTCTATATCTCCATTGTTTCTTCTTCATTGTGTTTCTGTCATCAAAACTATCAGTTTTATGTTTTTTACAAGATTGATCTCAGTTTCCTCTTCTTTATGTTTTGTAATTCTCCTCTAGATTATGATATATGTTTTGTTGTCCCCATGAGCTTTATATAAAACATCTCAGATGAAATAACCCTATTTTTTGCTGATAGCATCTTCTCTTCATTTGTCTATATGAGTTTTCTTCTTTTCCTCTTCTGTTTATGCTTTTTTGTCTCAAGTTATCCCTTTTTATGTTGTACGTTCGTAAGTTGTGTTATTTTTACTTAATTTTCCCTTTAAACTTTATGCTATAAATAGATGTTTAAAAACTTATTCTGATATAAAGCTGTGAAGTTGTAAAGTTCTGATTCTGTCTATTCATCATCTTCCTCAAAGTTTTGTGTACTTTCACCTTTTGTTTCACGTAGAAAAGCTCCTTTCATCCCATCTTATCAAGTGTTGATGAACTCCCCATAGCTTTTGTTTGCCTAGGGAAACCTTTATTTCTCCTTCATACATAAATGATATCTTTGTTCTATAGAATATTTTTGTCTGACAGTTATCTTTCAGTACATTGAGTATGTCAGTTCTCTCTCTTCTGGTTTATAGTGTTACTTCTGAGAAAACTGCTGATAGCCTAATAGGGATTCCTTTGTAGATTGCTATCCTTTATCCTCTGGCTGCCTTTAAAATGGTTTCTTTGTCATTAATGTTTGACAGTTTTAACATAATGTATCTTGGAACTTTTTTTTTTTTTTTTGCATCGAGATAATTAGGAGTTTTCTTAACTTCATGAACTTGTATCCAGTTCCTTCTTGAGGTTTGAGAAGCTCTCAGCTATTATTTCTTTATAAACTCTTTGATTCTTTCTCCCTCTCATCTCCTGGTATTTTCAATGTACTAATTGTTGCCCTTTCTAATAGAGTCAGCATTTTTTGCAGAATTTCTTCCTTTTTTATTTTTATTTTTAAAATTTAAAGTTTATATTCTTTATAGTTTAAATTATTGGCTATATTTTCTGTGTTGTTCTGTATTTTCTGTATGTAGCTTTGTAACTTACTTTATTCATAATATTTTATGTCTCTTCTTTTTTTAGGTATTAATTCTCTCTTTTCTAGCTGTATCATTTCTAGATATCTATATTCAAGCTAACTAATTCTCTCTTCTACACAGTCGGCCCTATTTTTAATGCTTTCTAATTCATTCTTCATTTTGTTTCTTGAGTTTTTCAGCCATATAATTTCATCTTTATTCTTTTTAGAGTTTTTATCTCTTTGGTGAAGTGTTCTTTTTGTTTATTCATTATATTCCTAAGTGTATTGTTCTAACTTTCTCAATTATCTTTTAGCTCATTAATTTCTATGACAGCTATTTTGAATTCTCTGTCGGTAGATCACAATATACAGCGACTTGAAATTCAATTTCTGAGGAGTTACAGTTTTCTTTTGTGATACTGTCTTTCTTCATGGTGCTTGATGAGATGTTACTCTGTTGGTGCATTTGAAATAGTGAGTACCTTTCGGCCAGTACACCTGGAGAAGGGAATGTCAACCCACTCCAGTATTCTTGCCTGTAAAATACCATGGACAGGGGAGCCTGGCAAGATACAGTCCATGGGGATGCAAAGAGTCGGACTCAACTGAGTGACTAACACACACTTCTAATGAGCACCTTTCTTCTTGAGGCAAAGCTTTTTTTTTTTTTTGACTTTAGTCTAAAGGTTTAACAGGTTAGTAGTTAGAGGCCTTTCTTTGTTTTCCAGTAGGTGGCACTATAGTACAAGTTTTTAGTTTCTCCTATCTGTGCTTCCACTGGTTATTCTTGACAGGAGGCACTATCCTCCCTCCATGCATCTGTCAGAGGTGTCAACTGATGCCCTTGTCTCTGCGCCTTTGGAATTATTGGTGCTTCGAAGGGCGTTGCTGGCACAACTGATGACATCTTTTGGGGACAGGAGTGGTGGGTGTTTCCACCAAATCTAGGGTTTCCTGGATAGCAGGCTCCACTGCCACAGGAGAAGGAGCGATAGAGGACAAGATGGTTGGATGGCATCGCTGACTCAACGGACATCAGTTTGAGCAGATTCCAGGAGATAGTGAAAGACAGGGAAGCCTCGTGTGCTGCAATCGTGGGGTCATAAAGAGTCAGAAATGACTGAGCAACTGAACAAGCAACAACTGCCACAGGGGAAAGGGAAGACTGAGGGTGAAGCTGGGGTTGCAAGTGTCCCTCTGTGACCAGGGTTGTCTAGTTTTGGGGTGCCACCACTGTAGGTTGGGAGGACGAGTCACAGACACCGCCACAACTGGAGTGACAGGGTCACAGGCCACACTGCCACTGCTCTCTGATTCCCTGGGGCAGGAGGCTAGGGACATGTGCAGTGTCTCCCCTGATGCTGTTAGATTCCCTGAGGCTGTGAACTTAACCCTTGTGTTAGCGGGTCTGGGATCACGTACACCACTTCCTCTGTTCCCGGGTTTACCCCTCCAGTTTATGTTCCAACCCACTCACCCTTACGTGTTTAGATGTGTGCAGTTCTCTGGTGTCCTGGTGTTTGGGACAGAGGTACTTTTGTCGAATTATCAATGTTTTACTTGTAGACTGAAGGGAGTAGACAAAGGGAGCATCACAATCACTATACTTTTCATCTTAATCATAAGGATTTTCTTAAAGCGAAAGTTTTTTTATTTTAATGAAGCTTAGTTTATTATTATTTTTAAAATTTTATGGATCCTTCTTGTGGTATTATACCTAAGAACTCTTACCAAGCACTAAGTCCTATAGATTTTCTACTATGTGTCCTTCTAAAAGTTTTTGGATTTCAGTCTAAATCTGTGATTCAAGTCAATAGTCATACAAGCTGTGAGGCTAAAGTTAAGACCCTTTTAAAAAAAAATTTGCTTACAGATATTAAGTTATTCAAATTTAAATTTACTTAAAGTAAATTACTCAACATTTGTTAAAAAGGATATACTTTCTGCATTGGATTATTTTTGCACTTTTAAAAAAAATCAGTCCTGTGGGACTGTTTCTGGATTCTCAGTTTTGTTCAATTGATCTGTGTCTATCCCTCCACCATTATTGTTATTATAGCTGTATAAGTCTTCAGATGAAGCAACTCTCTCACTTTATTCTTTTTTATCAAAATTATTTTAGCTATTCTAGTTCCTTTGCCTTCTTATATATTAATACATTTTGGAATAATTTGCAGATATACACAAACGATTTTTAGGATTTTGATGAGAATTTGGGGGACTTGATCTTTTTTACTATGTAGAGACTTTCAGTCCATGAACATGGCATGTCTCTCCATCCCTTAGAACTTCTGTGAGTTCTTGCAACAACATTGGCAAGTTGTCAGCAAACAAGTTCTTTGTTCACTTAGATTTAAATCTAAGTATGTTACTTTTATTTTAAACAATTTTATGTGACATTGCATATTTAATTTCAGTTTCCATATATCCATTGACAGTATATAGAAATACAATTGATTTGTTTAACTTTTGACTTTGTACTCTATAACTTTTCCTCTTCCCTTCACGAAGAGCAACTAAAGAGCCTCTTGAAGAAGGAGAGTGAAAGTGACGGCTTAAAACTAAGTATTAAAAAAACTAAGATCATGGCATCTGGCCCCATTACTTCATGACAAATAGAGGGGGAAAAGGTGGAAGTAGTGACTATTTCCTTTTCTTGAGCTCTAGAATCACTGTGGATGTTGACTGTAGCCATGAAATTAGAAGATGATTGCTTCCTGGGAGGAAAGCTGTGACAAACCTAGACAATGTATTGAAAAGCAGAGACATTACTCTGCCAACAAAGGTCCATAGCGTCAAGGCTACGGTCTTCCCAGTGGTCACATACAGTTGTGAGAGCTGGACTGTAAAGACAGCAGAACGCCGAAAAATTGATGCCTTTGATCTGAGGTGCTGGAGAAGACTCCTGAGAGTCCCTTGCACAGCAAGGAGATCAAACCAGTCAATCTTAAGGGAAATAAACCCTGAATACTCCTTGGAAGGACTGATTTTGAAGCTGAAACTCTAGTATTTTGGTCATCTGATGTGAACAGCTGACTAATTGGAAAAGTCCCTGATGCTGGGAAAGAGTGAGGGCAAAAGAAGAGGGCACCACAGGATGAGATGGCTGGATGGCATTACCAATGCAATGGACATGAACTTGGGCAAATCTTGGGAGGTGGCAAGGGACAGAGAGGCCAGGCATGCTGAAGTCCATGGAGTTGCAAAGAGTCAGACACGACTGGGTGACTGAACAACAATGCTATAACTGAACTCACTTATGCTAAGAAATTTGTTTTTTATATTTCTTGAAATTTTCAATATAGACTGTTATTTTATCTACAAATAGGGACAATTTTCAACTTTATTCTTTCTATTCAGTCTGTATATCTTTCATTTTCTTTTATTTATTTTGCCTTATTATGATGACTAGGACTTCCAGTACTATGTTGAATTGCAGTAGTGAGTGTGGACATCCTTCTCTTAGTCCCAATCTTTGGGTAAAAGCATCAGTCTTTTACCATATTAGCTATAGGATCTTTTTAGTAAATATTCTATATCAAATTGAGGAAGTTTTATGCTATTCTCAGTTTTGTGCAGTATCACAAATGGTTGTTCAGTTTTGTTGAATGCTTTTTCTGCATCAGTTGATGTCTAGTGATATTTTTTTTTTGTAGTCTATTCATATGGAGGATTACATGATTGTGTTTCAAATACTGAACAAGTCATTTTTCTTTTTTCTATAAAGTGTTGTTAGATGGGTCTTATAGTTTCTAACTATAATTTTTGATTTGTCTATTTCTCCTTTTAGTTCTGTTAGTTTTTGGTTAATATGTTTTAGAATTATGTTGTTGGAATTGCTATATTTTCTTAATGGATTGGCACTTCTCTCCTTAAGCAATGTTTCTTCTGTCTCTCTGATTTTGTTTGCTCTTATGTCTATTTCATTTGAATAGAGCCCCTTCTTCTTTTGTTTGGTTCATGTTTTCATGATATATTTTTTTCTTTTTCTTTTACCTTCAACCAACCTATATTATTACATTCAAGGTGACTTTCCTACAGACTATATATAGTTGAGTCACTTTTTTTTTTTAATACACACTATTAATCTACATTGTTTAGTTGATGCATTTAGACCATTTACATTTAATTTACTTATGTATGAATCAAGATACATTCTACTACTTTTTGGTTTGGTTTTGTTTTTTGCTTGATTTTTTTGTTTTTAGTTTCTGTTTACTTTTTCCTGCCTTACAGTGGTTTATTTTGCACTTTTTAGAATTGCATTTTGATTTAGTATAATACATTTTAGTTTATTTGTATAGCATTTTAGTGGCTATTTGGGATGTTGCACTTTATATGGCAAACTTGTCACAGTCTACTAATTTCAACATGTTACCGTTATAAGCTAAGTGTAGAAAACTTGCCTCTCTTTAAATCCATTCAGTCTCCCCATTTATAATATAACTGCCTTCAGTATTTCTTCATATATTGAGAGCCACATCAGATGATAAGTTTTACTTCAACAATCAATATAGTTTAGAAAACAAAATATGAGAATGAAAGTTTATTATATTTACACATGTATTTGTTCTTTGTTCCTTCCTGATGGAAATAAACTCTTATTTTTTCTTCATCTGAGAATATCTTGATTTCCTCTTTATTCCTGAAGTATGTTTTGCTGGTGATAGAATTCTGAGTTGATAGTTCTCTACTTTAGCACTTGAAAAATTTGCCAGTTGTTTCAGGACTCCATGGTTTCTGAGGAGATATCTGATTTCATTCAAATTGTTTTTCTCCTACAGGCAAAGTGTTATTTTTCATGGGATATGTTAAAAATAATTTATTTTGTTTTAGTTTTTGAAAGCTTTACTGTGGTTTGTCTTCTATGGGGCTTGACCTGTTTGGGGTTTGCTAATAAAGCTCAACATTCAGAAAATGAAGATCATGGCATCTGGTCCCATCACTTCATGGGAAATAGATGGGGAAACAGTGGAAACAGTGTCAGACTTTATTTTTGGGGGCTCCAAAATCACTGCAGATGGTGACTACAGCCATGAAGTTAAAAGATGCTTACTCCTTGGAAGAAAAGTTATGACCAACCTAGATAGCATATTGAAAAGCAGAGACATTGTTTTGCCAACAAAGGTCTGTCTAGTCAAGGCTATGGTTTTTCCAGTGATCACGTATGAACATGAGAGTTGGACTGTGAAGAAAGCTGGACACCAAAGAATTGATGTGTTTGAACTGTGGTGTTGGAGAAGACTCTTGAGAGTCCCTTGGACTGCAAGGAAATCCAACAGGTCCATTCTAATGGAGATCAGCCCCGGGATTTCTTTGGAAGAAATGATGCTAAAGCTGAAACTCCAGTGCTTTGGTCACCTCATGCAAAGAGTTGACTCATTGGAAAAGACCCTGATGCTAGGAGGGATTGGGGGCAGGAGGAGAAGGGGACGACAGAGGATGAGATAGCTGGATGGCATCACCGACTCGACGGATGTGAGTTTGAGTGAACTCTAGGAGTTGGTGATGGACAGGGAGGCCTGGCATGCTGTGATTGTTGGAGTCACAAAGAGTTGGACATGACTGAGTGACTGAACTGAACTGAACTGAAGCCTCTTGAACTGATAGGTTTATGTCTTGTGCTGAATTTGAGATATTACAAATCATTATTTTTTCAAATATTTTTAAAATATAACTGTCTTTATCCTTTGTTTCTGAGATCCTCCCCGCAATGGCGTAAATGTTATATCTTTTGTTACAGTCCAAGTCCCTAAGGCTATGCTTGTATTTTTGTTTTGTTGTTTTTCCAGTGTGTCTTCTCTTTGTTGAACAGACTAGATAATTTCTATTCTGCATTTGAATTTATTGATTCCTCTGTCTTCTCCATTCTTCCATTGAACTCACTGTTTGAGTTTTCAATTTATTATTGCATTTTTCAGTTCTATAACTCATTTTAGGAAATTCCCTGGTGGGCCAGTGGTTAGGACTCTGCATATTTAATGCTGAGCTCACTGGTTCAATCCCTGGTTGGAGAACTAAGAACATCTGCATGTGGCATAACAATCCCCCCCCCCCAGTTTTATTAATAAAAAAATTTTAAATAAAATTTCATTTTAGTTCTTCTTTGTATCTTCCGTTTCTTTGTTGAGACTTTTTTCCATTTATTTCCAGCATGTTTCTCATTTTTATGATAGCTGCTTTAAATAATTCAGTCAGTTCTGTCTCTCAATCATATCTGATTCTTTGCGAACCCATGGACTGCAGCATGCCAAGCTTCTCTGCCCATCACCAACTACTGGAGCTTACTCAAACTCATGTCCATAGGGTAGATGATACAATCTAACCATCTCATCCTCTGTTATCCCCTTCTCCCACCTTCAATTTTTCCCAGCATCAGTCTTTTACAATGAGTCAGTACTTCGCGTCAGGTGGTCAAAGTATGGGAGTTTCAGCTTCAGTATCAGTCCTTCCAATGAATATTCAGGACTGACTTCCTTTAGGATGGACTGGTTGAATCTCCTTGCAGTCCAAGGGATTCTCAAAAGTCTTCTCCAATAGCATAGTTCAAAAGCATCAATTCTTTGGTGCTTAGCTTTCTTTATCATCCAACTCTCACATCCATGCATGACTACTGGACAAACCATAGCTTTGACTAGAAGGACATTTGTTGGCAAAGTAATATCTCTGCTTATTAATGTGCTATCTTGTTTGGTAATAACTTTTCTTCCAAGTAGCAAGCATCTTTTAATTTAATGACTGCAGTCACCATCTGCAGTGAATTTAGAGCTCCCCCACCCCTCCCCCCCAGAAAAATAGCCTGTCACTGTTTTCATTATTTCCCCATTTATTTTTCCATGAAGTGATGGGACCAGACCAATTTTGTTTTCTGAATGTTGAGTTTTAAGTTAACTTTTTCAATCCACTTTTTCACTTTCATCAAGAGGCTCTTTAGTTCTTCACTTTCTTCCCTAAGTGTGGTATCATCTGCATATCTGGCATTATTGATATTTCTCCCAACAATCTTGATTCCAGCTTGTGCTGCATCCAGTCCAGCATTTCTCATGGTGTACTCTGCATATAAGTTAAATAAGCAGGTTGACAATATATAGTCTTGATGTACTCCTTTTCCTATTCGGAACCAGTCTGTTGCATGCCAGTTCTGTTGCTTCTTGACCTGCATACAGATTTATCAGGAGGCAGGGCAGGTGGTCTGCTATTAACCATCTCTTGAGGAATTTTCCACAGTTTGTTGTGATCCACACAGTCGAAGGCTTTGACATAGTCAATAAAGCATAAGTAGATGTCTTTCTGGAACTCTCTTGCTTTTTTGATGATCCACCTTGAATATCTGGAAGTTCATGGTTCACGTACTGTTGAAGCCTGGCTTGGAGAATTTTGAGCATTACTTTACTAGCATTTGAGATAATTGCAATTGTGTGGTAGTTTGAACATTCTTTGGCAATGCCTTTCTTTGGAATTGGAATGAAAACTGACCTTTTCCAGTCCTGTGGCCACAGCTGAATTTTCCAAATTTGCTGGCATATTGAGTGTAGCACATTCACAGCATCATGTTTTAGGATTTGAAATAGCTCAACTGGAATTCCGTCACTTCCACTAGCTTTGTTTGTAGTGATACTTCCTAAGGTCAACTTGACTTCGTGTTCCAGGATGTCTGGCTCTAGTTGAGTGATCACACCATTGTGGTTATCTGGGTCATGAAGATCTTTTTTATAATTCTTTTCTGTATTCTTGCCTCCTCTTCTTAATATCTTCTGCTTCTGTTAGGTCCATACCATTTCTGTCCTTTATTGTGCCCATGCTTGCATGAAATGTTTCCTTGGTATCTCTAATATTCTTGAGGAGATCTCTAGTCTTTCCTGTTCTACTGTTTTCCTCTATTTCTTTACATTGATCACTGAGGAAGACTTTCTTATCTCTCCTTGCTATTAAATGGAAGTTTTCATGCAAGTAGGTGTATATTTCCTTTTCTACTTTGCCTTTTGTATCTTTTCTTTCCTTAGCTATTTGTAAGGCCTCCTCAGACAATCATTTTGCCTTTTTGCAATTCTTTTTCTTGGGAATAGTCTTGATCACTGCCTCCTGTATAATCTCAGGAAACTTTGTCTGTAGTTCTTTAAGCAGTCTATCAGATCTAATCTCTTGAATCAATTTCAGTTTCCTCATTTCCACTGTATAATCATAAGGGTTTTTATTTAGGTCAGACCTGAATGATGTAGTGGTTTTCCCTACTTTCTTCACTTTAAGTCTGAATTTTGCAATAAGGAGTTCATGATTTGAGCCACAGTCAGCTCCTGGTCTTGTTTTTGTTGACTGTATAGAGCTTCTCCATCTTTGGCTGCAAAGAATATAATCAATCTCATTTTGGTGTTGACCATCTGGTGATGTCCATGTGTAGAGTCTTCTCTTGTGTTGTTGGAAGAGGGTGTTAGCTATGACCAGTGTGTTCTCTTGGCAAAACTCTGTTAGCCTTTGACCTACTTAGTTTTGTACTCCAAGGCCAAATTTGCCCATTACCCCTGGTATCTCTTGACTTCCTATTTTTGAATTCCAGTCCCCTATAAGGAAAAGGACATACTCTTTGGGTGTTAGTTCTAGAAGCTCTTGTAGGTCTTTATAGAACCATTCAACTTTAACTTCTTCAGAGTTACTGGTCAGGGCATAGACTTGGATTACCATGATATTGAATGGTTTGCCTTGGAAATGAACAGAGATCATTCTGCCATTTTTGAGGCTGCATTCAAGTACTGCATTTCAGACTCTTTTGTTGACTACAATGGCTACTCCATTTCTTCTAAGGGATTCTTGCCCTCGATATTAGATATAATGGTCATCTGTGCTAAATTCAGCCATTCCAGTCATTTTAGTTCGCTGATTCCAAAAATGCCGATGTTCACTCTTGCCATCTCCTGTTTGATCACTTCCAATTTACCTTGATTCATGGACCTGACATTCCATGTTCCTATGCAATATTGCTCTTTACAGCATTGGACTTTACTTCCATCACCCATTACATCTACAACTGGGTGTTGTTTTTGCTTTGGCTCTGTCTCTTCATTTTTTCTGGAATGAAATCTCCACTGATCTCCTGCAGCATACTGGGCACCTACCGACCTGGGGAGTTCATCTTTCAGTATCCTATCTTTTTGCCTTTTCATACTATTCATGGGGCTCTCAAGGCAAGAATACTGAAATGGTTTGCCATTCAGTTCCCTTCTCCAGTGGACCACATTCTGTCAGACCTCTCCACCATGACCTGTATGTCTTGGGTGGCCCTACATGGCATGGCTCATAGTTTCATTGAGTTAGACAAGGGTGTGGTCCATGTGATCAGATTGGTTTGTTTTCTGTTTATGGTTTATGTTTATGGTTTTCATTCTGTCTGCTCTCTTATGGGGAGAAGGCAATGGCACCCCACTCCAGTACTCTTGCCTGGAAAATCCCATAGACAGAGGAGCCTGGTAGGCTGCAGTCCTTGGGGTCACTAAGAGTCGGACACGACTGAGCGACTTCAATTTCACTTTTCACTTTAATGCACTGGAGAAGGAAATGGCAACCCGCTCCAGTGTTCTTGCCTGGAGAATCCCAGGGACTGTGGAGCCTGATGGGCTGCCATCTATGGGGTTGCACAGAATCAGACATGACCGAAGTGCTTAGCAGCAGCAGCTCTCATATGGAGAAGGAAAAGAGGCTTATGGAAGCTTCCTGATGGGAAGGACTGACTGAGGGGGAAACTGGGTCGTGTTCCAAAGGCCAGGGCCATGCTCAGTAAATCTTTAATCCAATTTTCTGTTGAATGGCAGGGCTGTGTTCCCTCCCTGTTGTTGACTTGAGGCCAAACTATGGTGGAGGTAATAAAGTTAATGGAGACCTCCTTCAAAATGTCCCATGCAGGCACTGCTGCACTCAATGCTCCCAACTCTGCAGCAGGCCACTTCCAACCCACACCTCCACCTGAGACTCCTGGATATCACGGGCAAGTCTGGGTCAGTCTCTTGGGGGGTCACTGCTCCTTTCTCCTGGGTCCTGGTGTGCACAAGGTTTTGTTTGTGCCCTCCAAGAGTCTGTTCCCCCAGTCCTGTCTAAGTTCTGGCACCGCTATTGTGGGGTTAATGCTGACCTCCTCAAAGAGGTCTTATGCCATACCCAGGTCTACTGCACCCAGAGCCCTGTCCCTGCAGCAGTCCACTGACAACCCGAGCCTCCACAGGAGACACTCAAACACAGTTCCGGCTCAGTCTCTGTGGGGTCTCTGGGTCCTGGTGCACACAAGGTTTGTTTGAGCCCCTGAGAGTCTCTGGTGGCTATGGGGTTTGATTCTAAACACAATTTCACCCCTCCTACTATCTTGCTGGGGCTTCTCCTTTGCCTTTGGATGTGGGGCATCTTTTTTTGGTGGGATCCAACATTCTCTTGTGGAGAGTTGTTCAGCAGTGAGTTGTAATTTTGGAGTTCTTGCAGGAGAAGATGAGCACATGTCCTTCTACTCTGCAATCTTGAAATGCAACTTTAAACACTTATAATTTTTTTTATGATAACTGCTTTAAAATCTATTTTAGATAATTCTTACATCTATGTCATCTTGGAGTTGACATTAGTTTATTTCTTTTTTTCATCCAAGTTGAAGTTTTTCTGGTTCATTGTATGTGTAAGGAATGATTATTTTAATTGAAAATTGACTACTTCAGTAATATGAGCCTCTGGAAATTATTTAAATCATGTTTTAGTAGTCTTTCTCTGTCACCTTAGCACTGGAAAAAGGATTGTACCATATCTTTAGCGCCATATCAGGGTAGAAATATAGATCCCCACCCAGAAGGAAGGGTTGATATGGAATTTCAGATTTCCACTAGTTCTCCACTGATTATACTGCCTAGAAGGGGAGCATGGCCTCCATGGACACCACTGTGGGAGGATGATAGTGAAATTTCTGACCATCCAGGTGGCCTCCTCTGATACCACTGCAACAGGGAGGAGCAGGGTATGTCACTAGTGCCTCAGTTCAATTCAGTTCAGTCGCTCAGTCATGTCTGACTCTTTGCGACCCCATGAATCACAGCACGCCAGGCCTCCCTGTCCATCACCAACTCCCAAAGTTCACTCAGACTCATGTCCATTGAGTCAGTTGATGCCATCCAGCCATCTCATCCTCGGTCGTCCCCTTCTCCTCCTGCCCCCAATCCCTCCCAGCATCAAAGTCTTTTCCTGTGAGTCAACTCTTCGCATGAGGTGGCCAAAGTACTGAAGTTTCAGCTTCAGCATCATTCCCTCCAAAGAAATCCCAGGGCTGATCTCCTTCAGAATGGACTGGTTGGATCTCCTTGCAGTCCAAGGACTCTCAAGAGTCTTCTCCAACACCATAGTTCAAACGCATCAATTCTTCAGTGCTCAGCTTTCTTCCCAGTCCAGTTATCACATCCATACATGACCACTGGAAAGACCATAGCCTTGACTAGACGGACCTTTGTTGGCAAAGTAATGTCTCTGCCTTTCAATATGCTATCTAGGTTGGTCATAACTTTTCTTCCAAGGAGCAAGGGTCTTTTAATTTCATTGCTGCAGTCACCATCTGCAGTGATTTTGGAGCCCAAATAAATAAAGTCTGACACTGTTTCCACTGTTTCCCCATCTATTTCCCATGAAGTGATGGGACCAGATGCCATGATCTTCATTTTCTGAATGTTGGGCTTTAAGCCAACTTTTTCACTTTCCTCTTTTACTTTCATCAAGAGGCTTTTTAGTTCCTCTTCACTTTCTGCCCTAAGAGTGGTGTCATGTGCATATCTAAGGTTATTGATATTTCTCCCAGCAATCTCGATTCCAGCTTGTACTTCTTCCAGTCCAGTGTTTCTCATGATGTACTCTGCATAGAAGTTAAATAAGCAGGGTGACAATATACAGCCTTGACGCACTCCTTTTCCTATTTGGAACCAGTCTGTTGTTCCATGTCCAGTTCTAACTGTTGCCCCCTGACCTGCATACAGATTTCTCAAGAGGCAGGTTAGGTGGTCTGGTATTCCCATCTCTTTCAGAATTTTCCACAGTTTATTGTGATCCACACAGTCAAAGGCTTTGGCATAGTCAATAAAGCAGAAATAGATGTTTTTCTGGAACTCTCTTGCTTTTTTGATGATCCAGCAGATGCTGGCAATTTGATCTCTGGTTTCTCTGCCTTTTCTAAAACCAGCTTGAACATCTGGAAGTTCACAGTTCACGTATTGCTGAAGCCTGGCTTAGAGAATTTTGAGCATTACTTTACTAGTGTGTAAATTGAGTGCAATTGTGCGGTAGTTTGAGTATTCTTTGGCATTGGGGATGAAAATCTTGGCTCCTCAAGTCCAGTCCACCACTACCCCTGCCTCACCCAGACAGGGAAGGAGATTTGGGAAGATTTTTTGTGCATGTTGAGACTAGAAGTTTAGTTTCCTCATGGGCCTTTTCTGGCTAAACTGGGGTGGGTAGTGATTATTTTGGTAGTATTTGGCTAGATTAGAACAGTTATGGTCTGAAAGCTTTCTTCTTTCCAATCTATTTCTTTTTGGGTACTTTGGCTAGCAAGAGCAGACTTCTGTTTGTGCCTTTGCTTATTGGCATTTCTGAGTTGCCAGCTTCTCTTGCACCCAGTCTGGTATCGGAAAAGTACATCAGATTCATCTTTTCCAGTCCATAACCCTGTTAACCTTCTAGTAAGTTTAACCTAGGTTTTTGTCTCTTCTGTCTCAGAATGTTACTTGAGCTGGGCTTACTAAGTAATGTCTACAAGAAACAAAGAAAAAGACTTAAGGAAGAAAACTTTAGTGTATAATCAACTTTCTTAATCACAAAATGTCTCTGATCTAATAAATATTCCAGATACCCAGGCTTGGTTTATATAATACCAATGAAATCGCTGTGTTTCTATCAATCTCTATTTTTGTGTTTCTGTCACTTTTGTCAATTGTTCATGAAACTTTGTGGCCATATCAGTAAAATAGAAAATGACTACATATAGTGGGAAAACCTCTTGATTAGGAATGAAGGAAAAAATCAAGTTCATCCTGTATATAGTTTATTTTACATCAGTATTTTTAAGTTAAGTGATAACTTGAATGGAAACTGAAAGAGAGGGTAGGAGACCTCAATTCTTATTAAATTTTGGCCACTAAATGATGAAGGACCAAAACCAGATCTCTTTTCTTGGATTCCAACCCAGCTCTTGCAAAGTAGGGGACTGAATAATATGCCATTTCTAAGGTTTTCTTCAGAATAATTGGATCCTCGAGGATTTCCCTGACACTCCAGTGGTTAGGACTCCACACTTCCACTGAAGAGGGCACAGGCTCAGTCCCTAGTCTGGAACTAAGATCACATAAACCACACAGTGCAGCCCCAAAAGAAAAAAGTGCAGAATAATCAGGTGGACTATGTATGCTACTGATTGAAAAATTTAGGTTCACGCACCTGATCTCCAGCCATTTCAGTTCTTTTTGTGCCCTCAATGCTTACTCTCCATCTCTCAGTTTCTCTAGATATAATGCCTAGACTTGAGCTGTCCAGGAGATTAATTTCTATATTATTATTATTATTTAAATGTTGTAGATAAAAAGAATATATCATTCAATATAAGTGACATGTAAGCTCAGTGGAGTATAAGGAAGAATTTTTTGTGGTCTATGACAATTAGAATTTATATGCATGAGGAGATGAGCAACAAGCAGAGAGTCAAAGCTGAATTTACAGGATTAAAAGAATTAGAATTTCTATAGATATGTAATTTTGGTAGGAAAGCAAATGTTTTCCTTTTATCCTGGCATGCACATGCAAATGCATATGTATACACACACCCAGTTTATTAATAATGCAAGATATTTAAGAGATTGGTATTGGTTTAAAGAACAGTGTAATGGAACTCAGGCAAATACTTTTATAACTGAGACAAGTTTGTAGTCTAAATTATATTTGCCCACCCCTCCTCCCACATATAATTTCTGCATGAGTCATGTAAATGATCAGGTCCTAAAACAAATAAAATTATGCTCTAATTCCATAATTATAATCTAGGGGCTATTCTTACAATTCAGTTCAGTTCACTTCTGTCAGTTTTAGTTGGATTTATAGGTAAGATTTATCTGTTATCTCTTATGGATAATCTAATTTTTCATTGCCCAGAAAGCAAAACCTGATGCTATCAGAAGCTCTTAATGATATTTAGTCCTGACTCCTCTAAGAAAGGAAAGAAGGGTTGTGGACAGATAATAGCAAGATTTCTTATAGCATGATTAGCTAATTTTTTCCATATGTTTTTTCTGTTGGCCAGACTACCATTCAGAATCCAATTTTGACATTCTCAAATGACTCATTTATCTGGATTATTCATATGTCATGAGTGTTTTATTTTTCGGTGCAGGATCATATGGCTGGTTGAAGACCAAAAACAACTTTATTTCATTACGACTGATTTTCTAATGTTCCACAAGTTTTTATTGCAGAATGAGGCAGCAGCAAGGAAGTGGTGATGGATTAATATCTATTATAATTCTCAAATATTCCTATTTATATTTGTCATGATTCAACCTCACAGTTGGATTTATTTCAAAAGCATTTTGTTCTAGATGATTAGCAACTTCTCCAAATTATCCTGTGACCCGGAACACCAGTTATCTATCACTCTCAGTTTTGAGAAGAGATTAAATGGTCTATGTACAGTGGCCAAGTGAAGAAGATGTAAGGCAAAACAGATACAATGTAGGAAAAAACATAAAATGTACCCGAATCATTTGCTGAGGACTTATGTGCCAAATGTGGTAAGTTATTTTAACTCATTTCATATATTATTGTTGAATATATTTGTATATTATATGTATTTTACTTTGGAACGCAAACTTTATATTAACAGAAGTAACTTACATTTATTTTAAAATATTTGTTAATCATAACTGCATTGTAAAGAATTAAGTTATAAAACAGTTTAATCAAAGTTTTTGTTTGTGCCAATATCATCCTGAATCCTATTATCCTTTTTATTTTTGTAAAGTATAATAATTCGTCATCACTAGATTTTCCATCATTAAGACCGTAATCATATATATAAATATTAGAAATCTAAACATTGTTCAAAATTATTTTTATTAAGCTCATATATTAAGCTCTAATTTTAAAGAAAAGTATTTATATTTTAATCTGTTATTTGCCATTTTCTCAGCCAAAACTAATTTACAAATCTGCTCAACATAAAATAATGATTCTCTTTTGCCTAAATCACCTAACTAGTCTCTGTTACTTTTTGCTTACCTACAATCTAATCTTTCAGAGCATTTCTTACTGAACACAAAAATTATCGTGTTACCTCTCTTCTTACACTCTTCTATGGCTTCACATTTTACTGGAAAAAATACCAAATCATGGTTTAGCTCTTAGTTGGCTGGGACTGTCATAACAAAATACCACAGGCTGGGTGGCTCTAACAACAGAAATTTATTTTCTCAGTTATGGAGGCTGAAAATCCAAGATCAAGGTGCTAATAAATCTGATTTCTTCTGAAGCCACTTCTTTTGCCAAGTCAAGACTCCTTGCTATTTCTTCCATTTCTTGTAATGACACCAGTCATATTGGATTAGGGCTCCACCCTTATGACCTCATTTTACCTTAATTACCTCTTTAAAAGCCCTCCAAATACAATAATATTAGAGATTAGAACCTCAGCATAAGAGTAGAGGAAGGCATAATTCAGTCCTTAAGAGTTTATGCTTCATAGGGTCTCCTTTTTACTCTTATATTCCCAGAGTCTATCATAATATCTTTCATGTAGTAGAGGCTTAAGAAATATTTGTTGAAAGAATTACAGAATGCATGCAGTTAAAAACTCAGCGTGTAATGTTCCTAAGCTCTGTACATGGCTGTAGATATAAGATGAAGACCTATTTTCACAGAACATACATACATACACATCTAAATAAAATAGCATGTAAACAAGCTGTAGTTAGTTGCTAGGCACAGATTTTTCCACCTGTAAAATGGGCATATTTTTACTTCCAAAGGAGGAGTCTCAAATGTACAAAGAACTAGAAAAATAATCACAGCCCTTGAGAAAGTCTCTGGATGGAACAATTTTCCTCTACAGTTCCTGTTTAGTGTGCTTTTGGTAGCCATCCCACTTTTGACCTAGGCTGGCCTACAGAGTCCTGTAGTTCTCTTTGTTGGAACCTACTGTATTGATGATAAGCAAAGTTCTCACAGAATACACACATATAGTTTTATAATTCCATTCACTTCCAAAGTGACTTAGGGGGATTAGCTTTTCCTCGTGCCCACTTCAGTGAGGTTGTTTAATACATTTGAGATAGCAAATCCCTTTGTCACAGTCTGCTTTCATTCAGGGATCCCTAGACATCTTGAGAGATTTTTAAAATTTGAATACATTAGCTTTCACTTTTTGTGCTATAAAGTTCTATAGTATTTGATCAATGCATAATTTCATATATCCACATTGCAGTATCATACAAAATAATTTTATTCTCCTAAAAATTCCTTTGTATTTCAACTATTTAATCCACTTCTAAACCCATGGCAATCACTGATTTGTTTACTGTCTCTATAGTTTTCCTATTTCCAGAATGTTATGTAATTGGAATTATATAGTATGCAGACTATTCACATTGCTTCTTTCATGTAGCAAAGTGTCTTGAAGGTTCATACATGTTTTATTATGGCTAAATAGCTCATTTTTTCATCACTGAATGATATCATTATATGGATACACCATAGTTTATTTATCCATTCATCTATCAAAAAACATCCTTGTTGCTTCTAAGTGATTTTGAATAAAACTGTTACAAATATTTGGGTGCAGGTTTTTAATGGGGACATAAAGTTTCAATTTATTTTGATAAATACCTATGAGCATGATTGCTGGGTTTTAGCATTCGGCTATGTGTAGATTTGTAAGAAAAAAAAAAAAAAACTGCAGAAATGTCTTCCAAACTTGGTGTACCATTTTTGCATTTTCACCAGAAATAGAGTTATTTTGGTTCTGCATTCTTACTAGCCTATGGTATTTGTGTGTGTGTGTGTGTGTTTTAATTTTAACCATCTAATAGGTGTAAAGTGCTATCCCATTGTTGTTTCAATTTCCAATTCCTTAATTACAAATGCTTTATATATTCTAATACATAGGACTCTAAAACAAAACTTTAGTTTAATATTAGAAGAACTATAAGAGAGTTTTCAAAGGGGTTTGTACTAATGTACATTCCTACTATCAATGTAAAAAGAATATAGATATTGAAGTACTGAGTCACAGAAAGTTAAGTAATTTAGCTAATGTAGTAGTCAATAAATGACAAACATGGGATTTAAATAAGGAAATTCAGAAGTAGATTCCTCTTCACCACCAAATTATTCCACAGACTACAAACAAGCAAAAAATCACCCAACTGATACAGAAAGAAATGGAAAGTCTGACTTATCCTAACAACAAAAATAAAAAAGATTAAACCCATATTTTTAGCAAAGGCACAAATGAAATTCTAAGTTTCTTCTGTGGTTGGTTCTACAAATAATTAAGGGAATAAATATTTCTAATTTTATGCAGATTTTTCTAGGAAATTGAGAGAAAGAATACTCTCCAATGCATACTGTTAACCCAGTATAATTTTGATATATAATCCAAAGAATATTATTTAAAGGACAGTGAAGACCAATCACACTGATTTTAATAAATATAGATACAACAATATTGTTAAATATATGGAAACTGAAACTGTCAATATATGGAAAACAATCTTTCATGACCATATTTACTTATATGCTGTGCTGTGCTGTGCTTTGCTGCTCAGCTGTGTCCAACTCTTTGCGATCCCATGGACTGTAGCCCGCCAGGCTTCTCTGTCCATGGGATTCTCCAGGCAAGAATATTGGAGTGGATTTCCATGCCCTCCTCCATGGGATCTTCCCAACTCAGGGAATGAACCCAGGTCTTCCATATTGCAGGCAGTTTCTTTACCGTCTGAGTATATAATTTATATCAGGATATAGATAAGTAATTCATCATATCAACTATTTAAAAATATAGAACTATATACCAATTAATTGTTATCTCTACAGAGGTAGCAAAGTAATTTGTAGAATCAAGTATCCATTAATGATTTAAAAAGGCTTAAAAAGCAAGCAAACAGAAGTTAGTTTATATAACTTGATAGTGTAGTAAACACCTCACTTAATTGTCAAATATTGACACCATTTCCACTGAATTTAAGAATAAAGAATATTGTCTATTCTAGGTTCTATTTAACATTTTACTCAAGCTTCTAAAAAAAGTATGAAGGCAAGAAAAAGTACAGTTAAAAGTACTACAGCTGAATTATACTAATTGATACATATAAAAGGATCTAAGAATAAAATTTTGAATTAGTAAAAGAGTCACAAAGATGATAGAAACAGAAAATACATGCATATATTTATATATATAATACACATCTTATTTCTATCAACTAAATACAAAAAATTAAATGTCCTATTTAAAATAGCATCTGAATATGATACACCTATAGATAACTTCTGCAATTATGCAAGATGTCCACGTAGAAAATTATAGAAGTTCCAACTCAATAGCAGGCAAGAAACTCTAGAAAGATTACATACATGGAGAGACTTAATAAAAAATGATGATGAATATAATATGATATTGCTTTTAGTTAGAAACATTTTATTAGAGGACATAATAGTGCTAAAAGTAAATGAGCTATCAAACTATGAAAAGACATGGAGGGACCTTAATACCTGTCTCTTATACACATCTAAAACAGTTTAATCAAAGTTTTTGTTTGTGCCAATATCATCCTGAATCCTATTATCCTTTTTATTTTTGTAAAGTATAATAATTCGTCATCACTAGATTTTCCATCATTAAGACCGTAATCATATATATAAATATTAGAAATCTAAACATTGTTCAAAATTATTTTTATTAAGCTCATATATTAAGCTCTAATTTTAAAGAAAAGTATTTATATTTTAATCTGTTATTTGCCATTTTCTCAGCCAAAACTAATTTACAAATCTGCTCAACATAAAATAATGATTCTCTTTTGCCTAAATCACCTAACTAGTCTCTGTTACTTTTTGCTTACCTACAATCTAATCTTTCAGAGCATTTCTTACTGAACACAAAAATTATCGTGTTACCTCTCTTCTTACACTCTTCTATGGCTTCACATTTTACTGGAAAAAATACCAAGTCATGGTTTAGCTCTTAGTTGGCTGGGACTGTCATAACAAAATACCACAGGCTGGGTGGCTCTAACAACAGAAATTTATTTTCTCAGTTATGGAGGCTGAAAATCCAAGATCAAGGTGCTAATAAATCTGATTTCTTCTGAAGCCACTTCTTTTGCCAAGTCAAGACTCCTTGCTATTTCTTCCATTTCTTGTAATGACACCAGTCATATTGGATTAGGGCTCCACCCTTATGACCTCATTTTACCTTAATTACCTCTTTAAAAGCCCTCCAAATACAATAATATTAGAGATTAGAACCTCAGCATAAGAGTAGAGGAAGGCATAATTCAGTCCTTAAGAGTTTATGCTTCATAGGGTCTCCTTTTTACTCTTATATTCCCAGAGTCTATCATAATATCTTTCATGTAGTAGAGGCTTAAGAAATATTTGTTGAAAGAATTACAGAATGCATGCAGTTAAAAACTCAGCGTGTAATGTTCCTAAGCTCTGTACATGGCTGTAGATATAAGATGAAGACCTATTTTCACAGAACATACATACATACACATCTAAATAAAATAGCATGTAAACAAGCTGTAGTTAGTTGCTAGGCACAGATTTTTCCACCTGTAAAATGGGCATATTTTTACTTCCAAAGGAGGAGTCTCAAATGTACAAAGAACTAGAAAAATAATCACAGCCCTTGAGAAAGTCTCTGGATGGAACAATTTTCCTCTACAGTTCCTGTTTAGTGTGCTTTTGGTAGCCATCCCACTTTTGACCTAGGCTGGCCTACAGAGTCCTGTAGTTCTCTTTGTTGGAACCTACTGTATTGATGATAAGCAAAGTTCTCACAGAATACACACATATAGTTTTATAATTCCATTCACTTCCAAAGTGACTTAGGGGGATTAGCTTTTCCTCGTGCCCACTTCAGTGAGGTTGTTTAATACATTTGAGATAGCAAATCCCTTTGTCACAGTCTGCTTTCATTCAGGGATCCCTAGACATCTTGAGAGATTTTTAAAATTTGAATACATTAGCTTTCACTTTTTGTGCTATAAAGTTCTATAGTATTTGATCAATGCATAATTTCATATATCCACATTGCAGTATCATACAAAATAATTTTATTCTCCTAAAAATTCCTTTGTATTTCAACTATTTAATCCACTTCTAAACCCATGGCAATCACTGATTTGTTTACTGTCTCTATAGTTTTCCTATTTCCAGAATGTTATGTAATTGGAATTATATAGTATGCAGACTATTCACATTGCTTCTTTCATGTAGCAAAGTGTCTTGAAGGTTCATACATGTTTTATTATGGCTAAATAGCTCATTTTTTCATCACTGAATGATATCATTATATGGATACACCATAGTTTATTTATCCATTCATCTATCAAAAAACATCCTTGTTGCTTCTAAGTGATTTTGAATAAAACTGTTACAAATATTTGGGTGCAGGTTTTTAATGGGGACATAAAGTTTCAATTTATTTTGATAAATACCTATGAGCATGATTGCTGGGTTTTAGCATTCGGCTATGTGTAGATTTGTAAGAAAAAAAAGAAAAAGTACAGTTAAAAGTACTACAGCTGAATTATACTAATTGATACATATAAAAGGATCTAAGAATAAAATTTTGAATTAGTAAAAGAGTCACAAAGATGATAGAAACAGAAAATACATGCATATATTTATATATATAATACACATCTTATTTCTATCAACTAAATACAAAAAATTAAATGTCCTATTTAAAATAGCATCTGAATATGATACACCTATAGATAACTTCTGCAATTATGCAAGATGTCCACGTAGAAAATTATAGAAGTTCCAACTCAATAGCAGGCAAGAAACTCTAGAAAGATTACATACATGGAGAGACTTAATAAAAAATGATGATGAATATAATATGATATTGCTTTTAGTTAGAAACATTTTATTAGAGGACATAATAGTGCTAAAAGTAAATGAGCTATCAAACTATGAAAAGACATGGAGGGACCTTAATACATATTGCTAAGCAATAGAAGCCAATCTGTGAAGGCTATATATTATATAGAAATATATGATTCCAACTATATGATATTCTGGTAAAGCTGTGAGACAATAAAATGATTTGCATTTGTCAGAGGTGGATGGAGCAAAGAGAAATAGATAAAGCACAGAGGATTTTTAGGGTAGTGAAAATACTCTGTATATTATTGTAATGATAGCCCTATGCCATTATACATTTGTCCAAATCCACAGAATATGCTACACTAAGAGTGAAGCTTCCCTGATGGCTCAGATGATAAAGAATCTGACCGCAATGCAGGAGACCTGGGTTCGGTCCCTGGGTTGGGAAAATCCCCTGGTGGAGTGCATGATAACCCACTCCAGTACACTTGCCTGGAGAATTCCCATGGACAGAGGAGCCTGGCAGGCTATAGTCTATGGGGTCACAAAGAGTTGGACATGGCTGAGCAACTAAGCACACATCACACAAGAGTGTATCTTAAGATAAGCTATGACCTTTGAATGATAAGGATGTGTCAATGTAGGTTCATTCTTGGTAATAAATGTACCACTCTGGTATGTGATATTGATAATTGGGGTATGGGGTCTATCTCTGTGTGGAGGCAGAGAGAATAAGGAAAATGTTTGTATCATCCTCTCACTTTCTATTTTAAACTTAGGACTCTAAAAAGTTAATTCTTTAAAGCATTAAATCTAAGAATGGTGAAATATAATAAATGTTACCTTGTAATATATAACAAGTAACTATTTAGAAATGAAGTTGTACTAAAAATTAAGAATATTTTTTAAGAAGACTTAATAGTCAAGATAATGTGATAATACTGCAAGGCAGATGAATAAAACAGTAAGACAAAAGTGATCCAGAAACTTATGGAAATATATGATGTGAGATATACATTTGCAAGTATTAATGGCTTAAAGCTCAACATTCAGAAAACGAAGATCATGGCATCTGGTCCCATCACTTCATGGGAAATAGATGGGGAAACAGTGTCAGACTTTATTTTTTTGGGCTCCAAAATCACTGCTGATGGTGACTGCAGCCATGAAATTAGAAGACGCTTACTCCTTGGAAGAAAAGTTATGTCCAACCTAGATAGCATTTTCAAAAGCAGAGACATTACTTTGCCGACTAAGGTCTGTCTAGTCAAGGCTATGGTTTTTCCTGTGGTCATGTATGGATGTGAGAGTTGGACTGTGAAGAAGGCTGAGTGCCGAAGAATTGATGCTTTAGAACTGTGGTGTTGGAGAAGACTCTTGAGAGTCCCTTGGACTGCAAGGAGATCCAACCAGTCCATTCTGAAGGAGATCAGCCCTGGCATTTCTTTGGAAGGAATGATGCTAAAGCTGAATCTCCAGTACTTTGGCCACCTTATGCAAAGAGTTGACTCATTGGAAAAGACTCTGATGCTGGGAGGGATTGGGGGCAGGAGGAGAAGGGGACGACCGAGGATGAAATGGCTGGATGGCATCATGGACTCGATGGATGTGAGTATGAGTGAACTCCGGGAAATGGTGATGAACAGGGAGGCCTGGCGTGCTGCGATTCATGGGGTTGCAAAGAGTTGGACACGACTGAGTGACTGAACTGAACTGAACTGAACTGATGGGATCACAGTCAGATATGACTGAGCCCATAATAGAGGCTCAATAAAAAAAAATGTTTACAAAACAGACAAGATTCATATATATGGCTACTCACTTTATGTTTCTAAACAAAGAATGTGCTGCGATTCATGGGGTCGCAATGAGTCGGACATGACTGAGTGACTGAACTGAACTGAATAGTTAAAGAAAGGACTGACTTTTCAGCAAATGTTGCTGGCTATTGGATGACAATTCATCTAGAGCGCTCATGTTTTTCTGCATGTATTTTTGAGCAACAGCATCAACTGCTTTTGATTTGGATTCTTTTTTTCAAGGATTTTTTTTTTTTTTTTTAAACAGGAAATAGACTGTCTCCACTACATCCCTACCCCTCCCCAAGAAAAGGCAGTTCCCTTTACTGTCCCATTTACTAAACCTCTTCTGGTGCTAAACCTAGGCACATTTGCTGCAAATTATAACAAAGATAGTTTCTTTAAGCTCAGAGTTCCTCTCCTGTTATCTACCCCACTGCTTGTGTGGGTGTTATCTGTCCTTCTTCAAATTTTCCTTTGGGAAAGGGGACTTGGGAAATTTGTACACATGCTAGCTCTGGCTACTGCTAATGCTGTGATTAGTCAACTATTTTGTCTCTGATAGAGAAGTCATGTCTTTTGCCAACATATGTGAAATTCAGTATGCTAACTTTTGATTTGCAAAGGGAAAATTTCAGTTTATTTTTCATGCTTGGCACTATCCTAATTGCATATCCATAAGGAAATTAAAAGAGTGGGAAAAATCAAGCAAGTGGCTAGGACAAAACTCAAGATTATAGTTATCTCTGGGAGAGAACAGCAAGAAAGATTTGATTAGAGAGAGGTACTCAGTGGAGTTCCTGGTATGTGGACAATATTCTGCTTCTTCACCTGGATGCTGAATTTATAATATTTATTTAAAATATGCTTATGGGTTTTATGCACTTTACTCTATGTTCTAAAAAATTGTTAAAATAATAGATTAGGTACTCAGCATGGGTAATATGTATTAAGCACTTAAGACTTTGCATACAGCAAGCAACTAGAAAAGCTTTAAAAAGAAAGCAGCATGTACATATTTTATATTTATTACAGTAGTTAATTGTGTAAAATGTAAAGCAATAAGCCTAGAAGAAAATAAAACCAAATGCTAATAATATTTGTCTCAATGCTGTGAATACAGCCTACTTATTTTGTCTTGTATCTTTACATTTCATTTCCTAATTTTTAAAATAATTAGTATGCAAGTGGGATGTCACAGTTTCCTTAGGTAAACAAAAACAAAGCAAAAAAAAATGTAAAACTTTTCTCTATCACGTGTACTACTAAACTGTGTGGACAACCTGTATAGATATGCTGATTTGTGGAAATAACTGCACATTTATGAGAGATTGTGTTACTAGCAATCATACAGAATTCTTCACACTAAAAGCATAAGGCAAGATTCAAGAACCACAAGAGAGAATTCAGTCTAGATGTCTAAGTCAGAAACTCAGAAAGACTAGACGGGCTAAAGGGGTTTACCAGGATCCTGTGTGAAGCAAAGTATATGCCTAGCACAGAATGCTCAAAGTAGTCATTAAAATATATTTTTTACTTGTGTTAGTAAAAATAATAAAAGATTAATACAATAATAATGATTTTAATATGCAACAAAATATCAATAGGTAACATTTATTCAGTATTTATTTTAGAAGAAACACTATGTCAGCAATTCGCATGCATCATCCTATATAATTCTCTTTACAACACAGTGAAAGACAACTTCTGCTCCCATTTTACTTATACCTAACACCTGAGATTCGAGCGTTTTAAAGTAACTAGTCTTAGTTCACATAGCTAGTATGTGAGGAATCATGGGAGCAACTTGGCTTATCAGTCGTCTAATAAGAAATGAAATATGAAAAATAATTTCATCCATGAAAATATGAAACCAAGAATACTGGCATATTGTTTTAATCATTTAAATGAAAGACACAGAATCTTTGGAATCATAACCTTCTCTGCCTTATCTTTTCTCAAACCCTGGTGCGTGACTCCACTTCTTTTATTTGTTATTTTAGGAAGACAATAAAATTTGAAATTCTCTTTGGGAAATATTTAATGAAAATACATTTAATCGAAAGGCAAAGGAGAAAAGGAAAGATACACCCATCTGAATGCAGAGTTCCAAAGAAAGCAAAGAGAGATAAGAAAGCCTTCCTAAGTGAACAATGCAAAGAAACAGAGGAAAACAACAGAATGGGAAATACTAGAGATCTCTTCAAGAAAATGAGAGATACCAAGGGAACATTTCATGCAAAGATGGGCACAATAAAGGACAGAAACAGTGTGGACCTAGCAGATACAGAAATATTAAAAAGAGGTGGCAAAAATACACAGAAGAATTATACAAAAATGATCTTAATGATCCAGATAGGATAACCACGATGGTGTGATCACTCACCTAGAGCCAGACATCCTGGAGTGTTAAGTGGGCCTTAGGAAGCATCACTATGCAAAAAAACTAGTGGAGGTTATGAAATTCAAGCTAAGCCATTTCAAATGCTAAAAGATGATGCTGTGAAAGTGCTGCATTCAATGTGCCAGGAAATTCGGAAAACTCAGCAGTGGCCACAGGACTGGAAAAGGTCAATTTTCATTCCAATCTCAAAGAAAGACAATGCCAAAAATTATTCAAACTGCAGTACAATCATTTCACATGCCAGCAAGGTAATGCTCAAAATTCTCCAAGCAAGGCTTCAACAGTACATGAACTGAGAACTTCCAGATGTTCAAGCTAGATTTAGAAAAGGCAGAGGAACCAGAGATCAAATTGCCAAAATTTGTTGGCTCATAGAAAAAGCAAAAGAATTGCAGAAAAACATCTACTTTTGCTTCTTTCACTATGCTAAAGCCTTTGACTGTGTGGATTACAACAAACTTTGGAAAATTCTTAAAGAGAGGGGAATACCAGACCACTTCACCTGAATCCTGAGAAATCTGTATGCAGGTCAAGAAACAACAATTAGAACTGGGCATGGAACAATAGACTGGTTCAAAATTGGTAAAGGAATACTTCAAGGCTGCATACTGTCACCCTGCTTATTTAACTTATATGCAGAGTACATCATGCAAAATGTCAGGCTAGATGAAGCACACGCTGGAATCAAGATTGATGGAAGAAATTTCAATAATGTTGTATATGCAGATGACCCCACTCAAATAGCAAAGGCAAAGAAGAACTAAAGAACCTCTTGATGAAGGTGAAAAAGCAGAATCAAAAATCTGGTTTAAAACTCAAAATTCATAAAACAAAGATTGTGGCATCATTTCATGGCAAATAGATGGGAAAATAATGGAAACAGTGACAGACTTTATTTTCTTGGGCTCCAGAATCACTGGATGGTGATTGCAGCTGTGAAATTGAAAGCTGCTTGCTCCTTGGAAGAAAAGCTATGACAAACCTAGACAATGTATTAAAAAAGCAGAGGCATCACTTTGCCGACACAGGTCTGTCTAGTCAAAGTTATGTTTTTTCCAGTAGTCATTTATGGATGTGAGGGTTGGACCATAAAGAAGGCTGAGCTCTGAGGAATTGATGCTTTCGAGCTGCGGTTTTGGAGAAAACACTTGATAGTCCCTTGGACTGCAAGGAGATCAAACCAGTCAGTTCTAAAGAAATCACCCCTGAATGTTCATTGGTACAACTGATGCTGAAATTCCAATAGTTTGGCCACCTGACATGAAGAGCCAACTAATTGGAAAATACTTTGATTCTGGGAGAAATTGAAGGCAGATGAGAAGAGAGTGACAGAGAATAAGATGGTTGGATGGCATCACCAATTCAATGGACAAGAGTTTGAGCATACTCCAGGAGATGGTGAAGGACAGGCAAGCCTGGAGTGCTGCAGAGCATAGGGTCACAGAAATTCAGACAGGACTGAGGGACTGAACAACAGCATCTGTAAAATTTTTGTAACAAAATTACTAAAGTGATTATACTGAAATGGGATAATTTTAAATGAAACAAAAGTCCTAGTTTTATAACTAACACATTGCCTTTTTTCTGTTTGGTAGAGGAAATTGACAGCATAAGAAAATGAAAGGAAAAATCCTTCCCTATGGAGCCCCTCCACAGGTTTTCACTCCATAATGTTCTCTAATCAATCTACCTCATATTCAAAAACTATTCAAAATTATTTTTGGTGAAGCTGAATTGTTTTATGTGAAAATAATAAAGTGCAACAATTTTTACTTCATTACTCTTCTTTGACCTGTGTGTTTTTTCCATACCATGAAATCATCCTGAGAACAGCCGGGTATCCTACAACTTAACTCTTTTATGATACTGTCCCAAAGAAAGGCAAAGCCAAAGAATGCTCAAACTACCACACAACTGCACTCATCTCACATGCTAGCAAAGTAATGCTCAAAATTCTCCAAGCCAGGCTTCAGCAATACGTGAACCGTGAACTTTCTGATGTTCAAGCTGGTTTTAGAAAAGGCAGAGGAACCAGAGATCAAATTGCCAACATCCACTGCATCACGGAAAAAGCAAGAGTGTTCCAGAAAAAACATCTATTTCTGCTTTATTGACTATGCCAAAGCCTTTGACTGTGTGGATCACAATAAACTGTGGAAGATTCTGAGAGAGATGAGAATACCAGACCACCTGACCTGCCTCTTGAGAAATCTGTATGCAGGTCAGGAAACAACAGTTAGAACTGGACATGGAACAACAGACTGGTTCCAAATAGGAAAAGGAGTACGTCAAGGCTGTATATTGTCACCGTACTTATTTAACTTCTATGCAGAGTATATCATGAGAAATGCTGGACTGGAAGAAACACAAGCTGGAATCAAGATTGCCGGGAGAAATATCAATAACCTCAGATATGCAGATGACACCACCCTTATGGTAGAAAGTGAAGAGGAACTAAAAAGCCTCTTGATGAAAGTGAAAGAGGAGAGTGAAAAAGTTGGCTTAAAGCTCAACATTCAGAAAATGAAGATCATGGCATCTGGTCCCATCACTTCATGGGAAATAGATGGGGAAACAGTGGAAACAGTGTCAGACTTTATTTTGGGGAGCTCCAAAATCACTGAAGATGGTGATTGCAGCCATGAAATTAAAAGATGCTTACTCCTTGGAAGAAAAGTTATGACCAACTTAGATAGCATATTGAAAAGCAGAGACATTACTTTGCCAACTAAGGTCCGTCTACTCAAGGCTATGGTTTTTCCAGTAGTTATGTATGGATGTGAGAGTTGGACTGTGAAGAAGGCTGAGCGCCAAAGAATTGATGCTTTTGAATTATGGTGTTGGAGAAGACTCTTGAGAGTCCCTTGGACCGCCAGGAGATCCAACCAGTGCATTCTGAAGGAGATCAACCCTGGGATTTCTTTGGAAGGAATGATGCTAAAGCTGAAACTCCAGTACTTTGGCCATTTTATGCGAAGAGTTGACTCATTGGAAAAGACTCTGATGCTGGGAGGGATTGGGGGCAGGAGGAGAAGGGGACGACAGAGGATGAGATGGCTGGATGGCATCACTGACTCGATGGACATGAGTCTGAGTGAACTCCGGGAGTCGGTGATGGACAGGGAGGCCTGGCGTGCTGCGTTTCATGGGGTCGCAAAGAGTCGGACATGGCTGAGCGACAGAACTGAACTGAACTGATGATACTGTCTATATAATACCATAAACCTCATATATGCAGATGAGACTACTCTAATGGCAGAAAAAATAGAGAAACTAAAGAGCCTCTTGATGAGGGTGAAAGAGGAGAGCGAAAAACCTGGCTTAAAACTCAACTATCAAAAAACTAGTATCATGGAATCTGGTCCCATCACTTCATGGCAAATGGGTGGGGGAAAAGTAGAAGCAGTGACAGATTTTATTTTCTTGGGCTCCAAAATCACTGCAGAAGGTGAAAGGAGGCATGAAATTAAAAGATACTTGCTCCTTTGAAGGAAAACTATGACAGTGTATTGTATAGCAGATACATCAGTTTTACTGACAAAGGTCCGTATATTCAAAGTTATGGTTTTCCAGTGTCATGTATGGATGAGATGGTTGGATGACATCATCGATTCAGTCAACATGAGATTGAGCAAACTCTGGGAGATAGTGAAGGACAAGGAAGCCTGATGTGCTGCATTCCATGTGTTCACAAAGAGTTGGACACAACTTAGTGACTTTGTTTAGAAACAACAAGTGTAATACACTATTAATCAGCCCCACATATTAAGTGCTCAGTTCAGTTCAGTTCAGTCAGTCAGTCGTGTCTGACTCTTTGCGACCCCATGAATTGCAGCACACTAGGTCTCCCTGTTCATCACCATCTCTCGGAGATCACTCAGACTCACATCCATCGAGTCAGTGATGCCATCCAGCCATCTCATCCTCTGTCGTCCCCTTCTCCTCCTGCCCCCAATCCCTCCCAGCATCAGAGTCTTTTCCAATGAGTCAACTCTTCACATGAGGTGGCCAAAGTACTGGAGTTTCAGCTTTAGCATCATTCCCTCCAAAGAAATCCCAGGGCTGATCTCCTTCAGAATGGACTGGTTGGATCTCCTTACAGTCCAAGGGACTCTCAAGAGTCTTCTCCAACACCACAGTTCAAAAGCATCAATTCTTCGGCGATCAGCCTTCTTCACAGTCCAACTCTCACATCCATACATGACCACAGGAAAAACCATAGCCTTGACTAGA
>SJYT01053172.1:88423-135271 GCA_006410635.1 Cephalophus harveyi
GTGTTTCTTGATTTCCTACTTTAGCATTCCAGTCCCCTATAATGAAAAGGACATCTTTTTTGGGTGTTAGTGCTCAGTCCCACAAAACTGCTCCCACTCAGTCCAGGTATCAATCTCAAGTCCAAGTTATCACCTGTGCTTCTGATTGATCTTCTGTAGATTAGATTTCTATGATCCCCTCCTTGGATTGGTTTAATTTGCTAGAATGGCTTACAGAAACATTTCACTTACTAGATTACTGGTTTAGTATAAAAGATACAACTCAGAGACCACCAGATGAAAGAGATGTATAGGGTAAGTTATGTGGGAAGGAGCTTCCATGCTCTCTGGGTGTGGTACTCTCCCTAAAACTCAATATGCCATATATTCAACAACCCAGAGGCTCTTCCAGTCTTTTTCATTTGAGCCTTCATTTCATAGGCACGATTGACTTAATAATTGTCTTTGTTTAGAAGATTAATTAAGCTTCCATCCCTATCCACTCATTACGCTGGGACATAAATTCCAACCCTCTAATAAAGTTGTTGGTTCCCTTAGCAGCCAGCTGCCATCATTAGGAGAAATCCAAAAGTTACCTTATTAACAAATACTTAAGTGTGGTTGAAAGGAGCTTGTTGTGAATATCAAGACACCTTTATAGCAGCACTTATCAGTTAGGAAATAACCATGAGTTTTATGAGCTCTGTCCCAGAAATACAACAGACCAAATAGGTATTTCTTATTATAAATTACCTCACACATACTCATATACACAAGGAGATTATGTGTGTGTGTTTCCAATCATGTGTATAAAGCATATGTGATTAATTATAGAGGAAGATTTTTGCTCAAAATGCTAAGGTCAGATGGATGAACACAAGTTTCAAGTGAAAAAACTTCAATACTGAACAACATCAAAACCTGTTAAGGCAGGAGATCCAGAGAATAAAGAATGGTGGAGAGACCCCCCAAAATCTAATGAAGAGATAACAGTATCCTCACCCTGCTTGTAAGTTTGTGAACTCGGGATGGAGACTCTAGACTTCTGTTACATTATCTATATGAAAATAAACCCAGATGAGGGTTAAAGATTTTGATCAATCAACACCCATGTAGAGCAGCTTTGCAGACAATAGACATTTCTGAATTTTCCCAGGAATTCATCAAATTGATTTGGTATCTACCTATGAGGCCTGACAGATTATATAAAAATATGCAAGATACTACAAATACCTTTTATCCACAAAACAAAATTAAATATTATATAATTTCAACTTCCTGAGCCCTCTTCCATCTTTCTTTGTAGTTATTCCCATGTGGATGATGGTGGTGTTTGTGCAATATGTCTGTATGTATGCTTGTGTGGGCTTTTCTGTTTTATAAGACATAGTGAATGATGCTGTTAGTGGGGAAATAAAGACATTTCAGAAGTATTCAGCTTTTGTTTTCAGATTGATCCTAAGTATTACAGTATTGGGACAAACCTATATTTCCAGATAAAGTGACTCAGATTCTAAATGTCTTTGAAATTCAAATTCAATAAAGTAATACAGTAATAACTATAATAATTTTATATTGTATTATTAACAATATTAGTAAATAATTCCAAAATTAGTGATTTTAAAACACTCTTTTAAATAACAGCTCAAAATCCTTAGACCTGCTGAGTTATGTTTACTAAAGAACTTAATAAACTGCTGCTGAAACCATAGGGTATGGTAATCTCTTCTCTCATGGTTTATTGCACAGGAAACACCATAGGAGATAGGCTTATAAAAGCTGATGTTTTTTGCATAAAATACTAATAAACAAATGACTAAATGAGTTATATCAAAATGACTTTGCAGAATGTTTTGAGATTTGTTCATTAGATATCAAGGACTGAATTAAAATAAATGAAAAACACAAAAGTTTCATCATAAAACATCTTGGAGTAAGTATTGCTAACTTTATTCATGCACCATTGCTCAGATCATGAATAGAAGCATGTAGTCCTTGTCTATATTTTACTTTTTTGAAAATTTAAAGCACCTGAAGGTAGAGTATTGTGTTGGACAAAATTATTGTTTGAATATTCCTATAAGATGGTAAGGAAAATCTGAATAAACTTTTTGGCCAGTTAAACATTTTGAGTAAAAAATTGTGTGGCATGAGCTTAAGAGATTGTAAAGTAGAAAATAAAGCAACAGAGATTATAGTGGAGTGAGGAAAATTCAACAAAGAAAACTGCTGCTCAGAAGACTGCAGTTCAGTTCAGTTCAGTCGCTCAGTCATGTCCGACTCTTTGCGACCCCATGAATCGCAGCACGCCAGGCCTCCCTGTTCATCACCATCTCTCGGAGTTCACTCAGACTCACATCCATCGAGTCAGTGATGCCATCCAGCCATCTCATCCTCGGTCGTCCCCTTCTCCTCCTGCCCCCAATCCCTCCCAGCATCAGAGTCTTTTCCAATGAGTCAACTCATTGGAACCAGTCTGTTGTTCCATGTCCAGTCCTAACTGTTGCTTCCTGACCTGCATACAGATTTCTCAAGAGGCAGGTTAGGTGGTCTGGTATTCCCATCTCTTTCAGAATTTTCCACAGTTTATTGTGATCCACACAGTCAAAGGCTTTGGCATAGTCGATAAAGCAGAAGTAGATGTTTTTCTGGAACTCTCTTGCTTTTTCCATGATCCAGCGGATGTTGGCAATTTGATCTCTGGTTCCTCTGCCTTTTCTAAAGCCAGCTTGAACATCAGGGAGTTCCCGGTTCACGTATTGCTGAAGCCTGGCTTGGAGGATTTTGAGCATTACTTTACTAGCATGTGAGATGAGTGCAATTGTGCGGTAATTGGAGCATTCTTTTGCATTGCCTCTCTTTGGAATTGGAATGAAAACTGACCTTTTCCAGTCCTGTGGCCACTGCTGAGTTTTCCAAATTTGCTGGCAGATTGCACACTCCTGATAAATTGAAAATGCTTCAATTTACAGAATTAGAAAATTGATGTAGGAAGTATGGTAATTGACATGTAGCTTCTAGGAAATGATGAAACAACAGAAACTAGCATTAGCAGTTTGTTCCCAGTTTTTAATACTATGTTCTCCAACTAGGGCTACATTTTATAGTAGGTGGTAGGAAGATTGTGAAGATTCAGAATGAAAGGGAAAAGGCTTGTGATTAATGGGGGCAACCATCCAGGTTGCAATTATCTCAGAAACACTTTCTTGCTCAAAGTTAGAAAGTTATATATAACCTTGAAGAGGAAAGTACAGTAATAACATCTCTGACTGTTAAAAACTGTGAAGAGTCTGAACCTTAATTTTACTGCCTAGTTTGCAAGGTATATCATCATGATTTCATGAATGCTAGAAGACGTGGGACTCGTGAGTCAGGGGCAAGTGAAAGTTTTCTGCTTACAGTGTTGGTAGTAGCCAGAGTACTGAAATTTTCTCGTGCCTATTCTCCAAGTCCCAATTCCCACAGGAAAACAAGGGAGTGGGTTATGTCTGCACATGGTACATTTGCATCACCACTGTGGAATTCTAAGCTAAAACGAACCCAATCTTTATAATGAGCTTCTAGCAAACCTGCTAACACTTTGTCCCAGAGGGAGACATTATCTTTATTTTATGGACAGTGAATAAATCTTCCATTTTATCAGGAGGGAGACAGTATCTCAATATTCCAAGGATGTTCACTCTAAAAACATCCTTGAACAGATAGTCTGGAAGAAAACAGTCAGTGCCTCTGCTCATGGGACATGCAGAAACATGAGAGCTCTCTGGAGAACTGTCTCCCAAAACTAATGTTTCACTGTGTTTCTAATACTTTTATAAACATCTTCTTTCCATTAACTGATTTTTATCCTCAGAACTACAAGAAGGGGCTCTCACCCTAATTTTCATGAAGAAGAAAATTAAGCACAGAGAAGTAAGTGATTATCAACTGGTATTTTGTTGTCTGGCTTAGAAGCCCTATTCTTAAACCTATGTTATTTATATCTATATCTATAGATAGGTATATATAAAGAGAGCATCATGGGATACTCACTTTTTCACATTTTTCATATGATAGATGGGAAAAAAAAACAAATTCAGGATATCCATGTGCCCTAAATAATTGGCCTATTACAAAATGCAGTATTGAAAATAACAAGAAAATATTGGAAGTTTGGATTGAAGCACAGGAAAGTAGTCATTTAAATGAATAATACATAAAAAAGAAGAAGAAAAGAGAATAGATGGAGACTAATTAAAGTTTCTACTATTTGCCAATTCCTACTAAGGAAATTTTAGTAGCTATAGAAAGACAATGTGGGCTTCCCCTGTGTCTCAGTAGTAAAAGAATCCACCTGCGATGTAAGAGACACAGGAGATACGGGTTCAATCCCTGGGTCTGGAAGATCCCCTGGAGGAGAGTATGGCAACCAATTCTAGTATCCTTGCCTGGAGAATCCCATGGACAGGGAAACCTGGCAGGCTGCAGTCCACAGAGTCACAAAGAGTCGGACACGACTGAAGACGGAGCATGTGTGAGTGCATAGGAAGAGAATGAGGTATGGCGGTGCACTTGTTTTGATTATTCTACATTTGTATTCAAATTAAATGTTTAATTAAATGTACCTCTATTTATAGAAGGACTTCCATATTCTAAACCGGTTCTTTTGCTGTGTTTTAATTGTTCAACAAAAATTCACTTAGTTACCAGTGGTAGCCAGTGTTCTAGGTGTTGGCATGTACAGTGGTGAATAAGATTGTCTTTGCAATTGCTGAGTTTATGTTTTAGTGGGGAAGAATGGCAATAAACAGACAATCAGATGTGGGCTATAAATAATTAATACACTATGAAGAAAAGTAGAGCAGAGTAATGGAAAAAACAATGAGTAAATGTAGTTTAAATAGAGTGTTCATGTAAAGCTCAAATGAGAATGTGTTTTTTCACAAACATTCTAGATAAAGTCTTTCTAATGTACATAACTAATGAATTGGTTTAGTAATATGCAGCAGTACCTATCTAGGTGGACCATACAGCCATTTTCTACAACATTGTGTTGGTATGTCATCTCTTACTTTTTAAAACTTTTTATTTTATATTAGTATATAGCCAATTAACAATGTTGTGATAGCTTCAGGCACACAGCATAGAAACTCAGCCACAAGTATACATGTATCCATTCAACCCCAAAATCCTCTCCCATCCAGGCTGCCACTTAACCTTGAGCAGAGTTCCCTGTGCTGTATACTACTAGGATCTTTTTGGGTATTCATTTTAAATATAGCAGGGTGTATAGTTGATGCCAAATTCCTGAACAAGCGTACAGATTAATCAGGGTGAAAATAAGTAGTCACGAGAGGAAATTGTGGTTTTAACTAGAAATCATAATTTTTCCAGGTAGCTTGCCTTTTGCGATTGATTAATCTTTGGTTGTCTGGTTTTGTTTTGTTCCAAACCACAGATCCCACTCATGCATCTTCTAATTTACCTTGTCATTAAAATCAACTCTTTATAGCTCTTCCTGTTGTGTATGGTCAAAAATGAATATTTCTTTATCTGTAAGGTAGTTTGCGTGCTCTGGGAAATATTGCTCCCCAATATCTATACAATCTTCAGGAAACTTATTAGCTTTTATTAAATGATCCAAAATAATATGATCCAAGATTAAATGATCCAAAATAATAAGTACACTGTATGGTGCCCAGACATGTATCTCTTGTATGTATATATATGCACATATATATGGAGTAGAAAATGGCAACACATTCCAGTATTCTTGCCTGGAAAATTCCATGGACAGAGGAGCCTGGTGCACTACAGTCCATGGGGACACAGAGTTGGGCATGACTGAGCACGCATGAACACACATGGAAGCATGTTTGTGTATATACATATATGTGTGTATATGTATTTGCACATGCTTGTGTGCATACTTGTGTATGGTCAGTCATGTCCAACTCTGTGACATATATATATATATATATATAACTTTCTCTGTGTGTGTGTGTGTATATATATATATATATATATATCCCAGCAGCCACCTTTGAAAGGGAATTTGAATTCACTTTCAATTAGGTTCTCAAAATAATTGAGATTACAGAAAGACATCAGGAGTCCTCAAAGGACATTATGTTTATTTTGAGAGAATAGGCCAGGTTGATTAAGAGGGCTAAATTTAAGAGGAACAAAACAAGTATGGATTATCTCTTGGACACAGTCACTATAAATAATTCCTTAATATGATTATATAGACTTGTTTGTTTATGTCTATTTGGCTCTTAGGTCAGGAACTTAATTTTGTTTCTTACTGTCTTTCTGATATCTAGCAAAACAGGGTACAATGTAGACATTGAATAAATGATTCCCGAATAAATGATTTATTTCTGTAAACTTTTTATATTCATGTATTCAAATCAGTTTTTAAACATAATATTCTAATTTGTTCTCTAACTTTTAAAAAAGTTTTAAACTTTATTTTATTTATTATTTTGGCTTTGCTGCATCTTCATTGCTGCAGGGACTTTTCTCTAGTTGTGGCGAGAGGGGGCTACTATCTAGTGGCAGTGTGTAGGTATTGTGGTGGCTTCTCTTGTGGAGCACGGGGTCTAGGGTGCACAGGCTTTAGTAGCTGTGGTCTGTGATCTCAGTAATTGCAGCTCCTGGGCTCTAGAGCACAGGCTCAATAGTTGTGCACAGGCTTAATTGCTCCATGGCACATGGAATCTTACCTCATCAGGGATCAAACTCATGCTTCCTGCATTGGCAGGTAGATTCTTTATCAGTGAGCCACCAGGGAAGCCCCTGTTCTCTAACTTTGTAAAGATGATGCAGAAATAAAAATTGCAAAGCTGTAAAAAAAAAAAAAAAATGCTAGCCCGCTTGTGCTTGTAACTATCTTCTTTGCTCACATGGCCAGGAATTACAAAAGAAAGAAAGAGGTGGAGGAGGGAGGGAGGGAAAGGAGAAGGGGAGGGGGATGAAGGAAAGAAGGAAGATAGAAAGCACAACCTAAAGCAGTAAAATTATCTCAGCCACAGAGGCACAAGCTTTAAAAACTAAGAAAAATACGATCAAAATGAAATGATTGCTGGTACAACTTTGAAATTGGAAAATATATCACAAAATGGCATTATGAAATAATAGCTGAGAAAAAAGAGGAGATAAACTGCATTTTTTTCCCTGATGCTGTTTTGTGGAATCACCTACTTTTGTTTTTTCTATTACTCTCCTGGGTTCTTGTCAGATTCTGAAAAGTTAGCCACCATTACTTTAATGGTCTAGATACAAAGGAGGCTGGTTATAATACTGACTTTGGAAACCAAACAAAATTGGCTTTGAATCCTGAAGCTGATGCCTTCTGGCTGGTGACCTTGAATGGAAACTTACCTAACCTCTTCAAACCTCATATTTCATAGTATTAAAATAAGTATAGCAATAGCTAACTCAGATTGTTGCTATGAATACTACCGTGATAAATCATATAATGGTTAGCTGATGACTACCTCATTAGTGATCAACAGCTGGTATTTGATACTGTTGTAGGTAATGTTCTAAACAGATACATAATGAAACTTGATTCTAGAATGAATAGAATGGTTCTTTTTCATTGGTGTTAATAAATAACACTGAAAGACCTCTGGGGCCTATGGGAACAATAGTTTAGGGAACATTAATACACAAGCACCTCTGTCACCACTGTCCAGTCTTATTAATTTGATTGTGAGTTAGCATCAAATCCTAAGGTTTATCAAATTTGGAAAGGAATTAATGCTCTGTACACTAACTATGTATCACGTACAATTCAAACTATATGACAAGTGTATCTCATTTAATTTATTTCTCACACTGATTCATTTGCCCTATTTTTCACAGGAGAAATAATATGACTTGGAGTGATAAATTAACTTGTCGATGATCATACATATAGTTAATAGAGAATTTGGGATTTGAAACTAGAGCCATCTAGCTCAAAAATGTATTATCTTCCTACTCTGACATGCTGACTTTATCTATGCCTTGGATTCACTGGAATTTGCTCTAATTCTGAAACATCTGTCTCAGGTATGAGAAATCAAGTGGAACTGATTGTATAAAGCCCAGAAAGCAGCAAATATGTAGGGTGAAATGCAGATTTGGTCCAAATTCCCAAAGTATTTGTCTTTTTACCCAAGTAAAATTATTTTTAATGTCTTATTTTAAGATCATGTATTTATTTTCATTGGCTTCCCAGGTGATTCAATAGTAAAGAATCTATCTGCCAAGCAGGAAATGCAGGTTTGATCCCTGGTTGGGAAGATTCCCTGGAGAAAATAATGACAACCCACTCCAGTATTCTTGCCTGGGAAATCCCATGGACAGAGGAGGCTTGTGAGCTACAGTCCATGGGGTTGCAAAGAATCAGATATGACTTAGCGACTAAACACCAACAATTTATTTTTTAATAAAGTCTTATAACTTTTTCTCTATAGAGGAACACCAAAGAGTCATTGTATTTTGCAGGTTAAGAAGGTTGTCTATCAGGCATTGTCTAGTGGACTGGGAATAATATGATAGCCACAAAGGTAAGGAACTATCCTTGCAGGGTTCTGCTTCTCTGATTGCTCATTTGGTAAAGAATCTGCCTGCAATGTAGGAGATCCCGGTTTGATTACTGGGTGGGAAAGATCTGCTGGAGAAGGGATAGTCTACCCACTCCAGTATTCTTGGGCTTCCCTTGTGGATCAGCTGATAAAGAATCTGCCTGCAATGCAGGAGACCTGGGTTTCATCCCTGGGTTGGAAAGATCCCCTGGAGAAGGGAAAGGGTACCCATTCAAGTATTCTGGCCTGGAGAATTCCATGGACTGTACAGTCCATGAGATCGCCCAAAGCTGGACACAACAGAGTGACTTTAATTACTCAAAGCAATGGTCTTTCAAACTCACCCTTTAAATTGATGCACATTCATGACATTATGACTTAAACAATCTAGGCAGCTTAAAGATGTGATGAATTTCTTAATTATGTATTGGGGTACCTCACAGAACTCAAGCATAGGAATAAAACCAGCCTTCAACCAGAGGGACTCACTTGGAATATGAGAAGTACTCAGGAATCCACTCACTTTTATCTCTGCTTCTGTGGTATTGTGGAATAAACAATTTTTTCCATTTCCCTGTTCACTTTGTGAAACATGGCTATATAAAGCACATACGTGTGTATATGTTCAGTTCAGTCGCTCAGTCATGTCCGACTCTTTGCGACCCCATGAATCGCAGCACGCCAGGCCTCCCTGTTCATCACCATCTCTCGGAGTTGCTTTGACCCAGACTCACGTCCATCAAGTCAGTGATGCCATCCAGCCATCTCATCCTCGGTCGTCCCCTTCCCCTCCTGCCCCCAATCCCTCCCAGCATCACAGTCTTTTCCAGTGAGTCAACTCTTCTCATGAGGTGGCCAAAGTACTGGAGTTTCAGCTTTAGCATCATTCCTTCCAAAGAAACCCCAGGGCTGATCTCCTTCAGAATGGACCGGTTGGATCTCCTTGCAGTCCAAGGGACTCTCAAGAGTCTTCTCCAACACCACAGTTCAAAAGCATCAATTCTTCGGCGCTCAGCCTTCTTCACAGTCCAACTCTCACATCCATACATGACCACTGGAAAAACCATAGCCTTGACTAGACGGACCTTAGTCGGCAATGTTACTTTTCGAACATATAAACCTCTAGCCACTCACTCAGTGTCTTTGAATCCNACAGTTCAAAAGCATCAATTCTTCGGCGCTCAGCCTTCTTCACAGTCCAACTCTCATCTCCATACATGACCACTGGAAAAACCATAGCCTTGACTAGACGGACCTTAGTCGGCAATGTTACTTTTCGAACATATAAACCTCTAGCCACTCACTCAGTGTCTTTGAATCCTAACTGCAAATTACAGGAGAGGAGAATCTGAGTAATCACCTTTAGCTGTGGGCCTCATATGGAGTGAGGAATGCTCTCATGGAAGCGAGATGACTTCTATGGAAATCGGCTATCTAACGTCTCTACAACATATGTGTATATCGAATGTTCTACTTATAATTTCACACACCTCACTCTCCGTTCATAGACTTGAGTTAAAATATAAAAGCATAGGACTTGTTTTAGGTAGCAAAGTCTTCTCCCAGTCCTACCTATCTCCCTGCCCTCAGTGGGTATGTGCATATGCAGTGTGCATGTTAATGGTACTGAAAGTGTTTTGTCTCTATTTGCACAAGTGGAGTATGTTGCTCTAAAAAACAGCAGGGGCATTTTCTGTATGTAAACACAGTCAATTTACTGAAGTAAAGAAAACTTAGGCCAGACAAGGGAAAGAAAAGGCAAAGAGTATGTCCAGGAAGATATATTGTGTGTAATCTCTTGAGCTTTCTGGCAGATGGAGGCTCAGTAAACAATAATGCTGTAATGATATTTGCACCCTGTGCAGTTCCACACTAGTTCCATTGTGCCTTTGCCCTTGCTGTGGTCAGCACATATCTGCTTTTGCAATGTGTAATCAGAGGTGCCAGCTGTAGTGAAAGGGAGACTGTGGTATAGATGTCTCTCCACTAGGAACCAAGCAGTGACATCTACACTTTTATGTATGCTTGCTGACAGGCATTTATGATAATAACTTGCAAGGTTTGCTGACCCTGGTTTGACTCAATGTGTTTATTTATGATTTATCCATTCCCATTAGACTGCTTGTTTATGGATGCAAACATTGTTGTTAAAGAGAATGCTAAAATTTATTTTTTAAATAACATCTAGCAAATGCTAAATATTGTTGATAAGCTTTTATTTTCCTATGTAGTGATTCTGTGAATCTTAAAATCTAGCTATCAACTTAGCATAAAGCAAGTATTATTTGTGTGAATAACATGCCTATCATTATAGCAAATAATTTTATAGGGCAAATTCTCTTAATTTAAGTGACTCATTTTACTCATCCATAGATTCATAACAATAAAGTTTTTATATATGTAGCTTATAGCTTTATAAAGAAAATGAGGTTTCTAGCTTCTTTATCTTAGTAATTAACTGTACAAGAAAGTGATGATGCATTCTAAAAAGAATTTTAGAATTTACACTATTTCAGTAAATATAGTCATTTCTAAATACATCTTATTACTCACCTCCCATCACCAAATTAACCTAATTATTTTACTGATGCAATGGATATAACTAGAATATGAGATAAGAGCATTTATCTTTTGTTGATTGGGGCTTCGTGGGTAGCTCAGTTGGTAAAGAATCCACCTGTAATACAGGAAACCCAGGTTTGGTTCCTGGATTGAGAAGTTCCCTGGAGAAGGGATAGGCTACCCATCCCAGTGTTCTTGGGCTTTACTGGTGGCTCAGATGGTAAAGAACCCACCCACAATTTGGAAGACCTGGGTTCGATCCCCGAGTTGGGAAGATCCCCTAGAGGAGGATCTCAATCCCCGGGTTGGGAAGATGCCCTGGATGAGCATACCTGGTTTCAGTCCCTAGGTTGGGATGATACCCTGGAGTAGGGCATAGGAACCTATACCAGTACTCTTGCCTGGTATCAATATTCTTGTCAGTTCTTGCCATTGACAGAGGAGCCTGGTGGACTACAGTCCATGAGGTCACAAAGAGTTGGACACAACTGAGCCGCTAAGTACATCTTTTGTTTTTAGAAATTCTAATAAGTTGAATAAAGAAGCAAACAAAGGGAAAAAAATCACCTTTAAAACACAGTATATTTATCCTAAGGAGTTAATAACGTTAACTTGGACAATAGCAAGAAATAAATTTTGTCTTATATATACTTGGAGATTTCTGAAAATAATATTTTAAACTATGCATAAATATATTTTTAAATTGATTTTTATACCTGGAAGATATCAGAAAGTAATCTTTAAAAATTCTGCTTATAAAGCTATTGGAATCATACAGAGAAAAGAGAATGTCACATTCTAAAGCAAAGATGAAAATGTGTTTTGATTATTCTCCATTTTTTAATGAAAGGAGTATAGGCACCAACATGAACTAGAAATAAGTAAGGTTTAATGAAATGAAGATAAATGATTTACCTGATAAAGAGTTCAAAATAATAGTTATAAAGATGCTCACTGAGGTTTGGAGAACAATGTATAAACAGAGTGAGAATTTTAGAAAAGGGAAAAGATAAGAAAGTAACAAATCACACAGCTGAAGAACTCAGCGATTAAACTCAAATATTCAGTAAAGTCGTTCAAGGAAACTAGATGAAGGAAACTAGATGAAGTAGAAGAATCAGTGGACTCAAAGTCAAGGCAGTGACATTCATCCATCAGAGGAACAACAACAACAACAAAAACAAAAATGAAAAGGAGTGAAAGAACCTATGGGCAAATATTAACAAAACTGAAGTGAGAAACATATAGAAATAAATAATGCAGGGAAAGTCAATAAAGCACTTTTAACAATGTATATTTCATCCAAAAAAGAATATCAGTAAGGAAACATTGGACTTAAATTGCATGTTGGACCAGATGGAAATAACAAATATTTATAGAATATTTTATCCAGTAGCAGCCATGAAATTAAAAGTCACTTCCTCCTTGGAAGGAAAGCTATGACAAACCTAGATAGCATATTAAAAAGCAAAGACATCAGTTTGCCAACAAAGGTCTGTACAGTCAAAGCTATGATTTTTCCAATAGTCATGTATGGATGTGAGAATTGGACCATAAAATTGGCTGAGTGCTAAAGAACAAATGTTTTCAAACTGTGGTGCTGGAGAAGACTCTTGAGAGTCCATTGGACTGCAAAGAAATCAAACAGTCAGTTCTAAAGGAACTCAGCCATGAGTATTCATTGAAAGGACTGGTGCTAAAGCTGAAGCTCTGATTCTTTGGCCACCAGATGTGAAGAGCCAACTCATTGAAAAAGATCCTGATGCTGGGAAAGATTGAAGGCACAAAGAGATGGTGGTGGTGGCGGTGGGGGCGGGGACAAAGAATGAGATGGTTAGATAGTATCACTGATGCAATGGACATGAATTTGAGCAATCTCCAGCAGAGAGTGGAGGACAGAGGCACCTGGCATGCTGTAGTCCATGGGCTTCAAGGAGTCAGACACAACTTAGAAACTGAACACCAACACATTCTTCTCAAGCACATATGAAACATTTTCCACCATTAAACACACTAGGCCACAAAAAAATCTGAATACATTTAAGAACACAAAAATTATGTTAAGCATCTTTTCTGATATCACAATGCTATAGAACTAGAAATCAGTTATAAGATGAAAACTGAAAAATTTCATAGATATATGGAGGTAAACAACATATTTTGAACATAGTACTGAACAAATACTGGGTAAAAAAGCAACCAAAAGAGATTTTTGTTTTAATCTGAAAGCAAATGAAACTAGAAATACAGCATACCAAATCTCATGAGTTATAGAAAAAAGAGTTCATGGGAATAAATGTCTTAATTAAGGAAAACGAATAGAAAGATCTCAAATAAACGACCTAACCTAACACCTCAAGGAACTGGAGAAGGAAGAACAAAGCCCAAATCTAGGAAAAGAAAGAAAATATCAAAGAGACTAAAAAGACAATAGAAGATCAATGAAACTAAGATCTGTTTTTTTTTTTTTTTAAGATAAACAAAATTGACAAACATTTTGCTGAACTCATGAAAAAAAGAGAGAGGACTCAGATAATATCAGAAATGAAAGAAGAGACATTACAACTGATGCCCACAGAAATAACAAAGGAGTTAGGGACTGCTACCAACAATTTTATGCTAACAATTTGAGCACCCTAGAGAAAATGCATAAATTCCTAGAAACATATAACCTATGAAGACTGAATCATGAAGAATTAGAAAATCTGAAGTACCAAATCCTAGAAAAGAGACTGAATCAGTAATCAAGTATCTCCACATAAACAAAAGTCCAGGACTAGATGGCTTCACTGGTTTGAATTCTATCAAACATTTAAAGAAGAAAAAATACCAATCCTTCTTAAACTCTCCCCAAATTAGAGAAAGCAACATTTCAAACTCATTTAATGAGGCCAGTGTTACCTTGATACCAAAACCAAACAGAGAAAAGGCTAGCATTTTTGTTGAACATAAAAAAAAGAACATAGATGCAAAAATCCACAACAAAATATTACTAAACTGAATTCAACAATTAAAATAAGAGATGAAAGCATTAAAAGTATCATAAACCATGATCAAGTGAAATTTATTCCAGAGATGTATGTTTCAACATCATCAAATCAATGTGATACACAATATTAAAAAAGTGAAGGATGAAAATCATATTGCCATCTTAATAGATGTAAAAAAATCATTTCGCAAAGTTCAACTACATTCATGGTAAAAATTCTCAATAAACTGGTGATAGAGGGAACTACCTCAACGTAATAAAGGCCATGTATGACAGTCCCACAGTAAATATCACACTCATGGTGAAAGGCTGACAGCTTTTCTTCTAAGATCAAGAACAAAACAATGTGCCATTTTTTGCCTTTTTTATTCAACAGAGTACTGGAAGTCCTAGCCAGGGAAGTTAGTCAAGAAAAAGAAATAAAAGGCATCTAAATCAGAAGGGAGGAAGTAAAACCATCTCTATTTGCATTTGATGTGATATTATATTTAGAAAACTCTGAAGTTTCTTCCAAAAGACCACTAAAATTACATAAATAAGTTCAGTAAGTTTGCAGGATATATAATGAATATACAAAAATCAGTTGCATTTCTATACACTAACAACAAATTATATGAGAGATAAATTAAGAACATAGTCCTATTTACAGTTACAATCAAAATAATAAAATACCTAGGGATAAATTTAACAAAGCAGGGAAAAGATATTTTCACTATGAGACTCTGAAAAAAGAAAATTAAGATACAAATAAATAGAAAGATACTCTGTGCTTATGGATTGAAAAATTTAATATTTTTAAATTGTCCGTACTGCCGAAAGTGTTCTACAGACTCAAGGCAATCCATATTAGAATTCCAAAGGCATTTTTCATAGAAATAGAACAAATAATCCTAAAATTCGTATGGAACCACAAAAGACCTGCAATAACCAAAGCAATCTTGAGAAAAGAGAACAAAGCTGGAAGCATCATACTTTCTGGTTTCAAATTAAATTAAAAGACTATAGGTAATAAAAACAATATGATATTGATATAAAAACTGACTTATAGATAAATTGAACAGAATAGAGAGCCTCCAAATAAACCCAAACTAGTGGTTATTTAATTTATGACAAAGGAGCCAAGACTATACAATGGGGAAAGGGAGTTTTTTTAATAAGTGATGTTGGGAAAACTGGAGAACCATATGCCAAAGAATGAAGCCATGACACAAAAGTCAACTCAAAACAGACTGAAGACTTGAACATAAAACCTGAAATCATAAAACTCCCAGAAGAACACAAAAGGGGTAGGCAATGATTTTTCTTTTATTTGACTGAAAGCAGAGACAACAAAGCAAAAAATACACAAGAGAGACGGTATCAAACTAAAAATAGGTTTTAAGGATTCTCTTTCTTCTGTGGTTGTAAAAACTGTAAACCTGAAACTCTGAAGATCTTTTGAAAAGATTCTTAATGTAGAGAACAAACAGGTGTGGTACACAGACAAACCCCGAGGACACTGCTTGAAAATTCCTTTAGCCAAACTCTACCCTTCTTAAGGGCAAGTTAAAGAGATAGTAAATTCTTTCTTTTTAGCTAAAAATGGATTAAATTGGACTTGATTTGCTTTCAACTAAGAATGCTAAGTGATAACTGCCAGCTATCTCCTGAGGTTGAATTACTAAAAAACCCTTCTATGTTTTATTTTCCCCAGTTTTTTTTCCATCTGGTTTGCTCTACAGTTGTTCAGGGCTCTAACATTAACTATTGTGCCTGTGATTTTTTCTTCTCTTTTTGGAAATAGATATGATTTAAGGGGAAAAATGGAGACATTACTTAGGGAAATTATCAAGAAGTGTTCACTATAAACCTTTATGTCATCATGACAACAACTTTATTGACGGAGTGTGTACAGTGCACAGACCATGCTTTCAGGTATTTTACACTCACTTCATTTAAACATCATGAATCATCACTCTGCAAGTTTCGTATTAATAGAATAGTTACTGGCATTCTACACAGGAAAATTTTGAAACTTACACAGATTAAATAACGTTGACAACTTTGCTTTGGTCAAGATTCAAACCAGGTCAGTCTGATTCCAAAAGCAGTGTTCTTCCCATTAGGTGCCAGTACTGATGGGGAAGTCATAATACCCTAGAAATGGTGGCATTTTATGAAGAATATTTAACACTCTGCTGATATGAAAAGTACAGTTCTTTAAAACATGTGTGTCTTTGCCAACAATATTGTGAGATTTAGCCAAGATGGAGAAAAGGGGAGTTTTCCTTTTCTGCTTGCATTGAGAATAAAATAGAGACGTGACTATGGATGTGTTGTAAAGGATTACTCAGTAAAACAGTAGTTTTTCATATTTACATAGCAATTTTTAGGTGAACTATATACCAAATGGGGACTAGCATCACATTTTTGAACAGAATAATTTAATACTTGCTGAATAGAATTTTGCCTGTGCTATCATTTTTCCAGTGAGCATTCCTGAATTCAACAAAACTAAAATATCTCTATTCTATATTTGTGTTATATTGAGTATGATAAATACAAATAAGAATAAAAATAGGTGTTTATATTCCAGGAGTGACTCCTGCAAAGGAAGTGTATAAATCACATATAATTAATCTGCCACTTCCTAATTTAGAAAGAAATAGTCCTCACTATACCAGCAAATGTAAACATCAAATAAACAAAGTTTTGGAAAATAAAGCAATGCAAATGCCCTCTATTTCTATTGTCACTGAAATTAAGATCACTCTTCCCTTCACATTTACTTGCCACGTGTTGCAAGTAGATAGTATATAAGACAAAAGAGCTGCTGCTGCTGCTGCTAAGTCGCTTCAGTCGTGTCCAACTCTGTGCGACCCCATAGACGGCAGCCCACCAGGCTTCCCCGTCCCTGGGATTCTCCAGGCAAGAACACTGGAGTGGGTTGCCATTTCCTTCTCCAAAAAGAGCTAGTATGTTTCAAGCAAAGCATTTTACACTGAATCCAGGCTGGAATTTTGTACTTACCTGAAAAAATTTAATGACTGCCCCCTGGTTCAAATATAAAATTGACCTTTAAGCAGAATTTATAGTTAATCTTAGTGATGTCCTTGAGCTGTCTCCTAGAATGCAGGAGTGAATCAGACAAATGAAAGTCACATGGACATGTATAAAATTTGATATGGTGGTTGTTGTACTACACAGATTTATGTTCATTGGCCTAATTATATTCAGTTCAGAGCTATTAGATACCGCATTTATTCCTTATGAAGTTAGTAATTTGCTTACACACCTCTATTTATGTCATCCCCATAAAAAAAAAACAAAACTACAAGAATATATATTAAATCCTCTCAACAATATCCAATATAAATTTGGAAAACGTTGAAAGTTTTTTTCAAAAATTTCTTTTTATTTAATTACCTTTGGGTAACTTGCTGAAAGCAAGCAAGGCAAAAGTTTGTCTGTCTACACAAAAGGGATATTACAGACTTGCCTAGTATATCACAATATATTATCTCAAAATGGACAATATGGGATATATGAAGTCATCACTAAAATATTATAAAGACTTCTCTACAAAATAAATATGTATTCATGGACACTCTAAAAAAAGTGACAATGTAAATTGTTGAATCTTTGTACTGTATTTGACTGGTTTAAAAAATATAAGGGTTAAAGGCAGGTTGAAGATAGTTTATAGAGAGCTAAAGTGTGATCATTTATTGAGTACAAAATAGTCTAACCCTAAATGATCTTGATGGAAAAGTGAAATTTAAGTAGAAATGAAAGGATAAAGTGAAGAACTTTGTGAGAAGCATAGGAAATCACAATATCTTATTCCTTCTCACACCTGATTTTCCCCTTCAAAGAGAAGGAAATGGTCTGGAGGTCCTATTAATACAGGTAATGTAATGAAGTTTGCTGTTGCTGCTAAGTCACTTCAGTCGTGTCCGACTCTGCGACCCCATAGACGGCAGCCCACCAGGCTCCCCCATCCCTGGGATTCTCCAGGCAAGAACACTGAAGTGGTTTGCCATTTCCTTCTCCAATGCATGAAATTGAAAAGTGAAAGTTAAGTTGCTCAGTCATGTCCGACTTGTAGTGACCCCATGGACTGCATGCACCCTACCAGGCTCCCATGGGGTTTTCCAGGCAAGAGTACTGGAGTGGGTTGCCATTTCCTTCTCCAATCTACAGGCTAACTAACACCAATGATAAAAGACTGAGTGTGCTCAGTCACTCAGTGGTGTCCAGTTTTTTGTGACATGGACTGCAGTCTGCCAGGCTCATCTGTCCATTAGACTTTCCAGGCAAGAATACTGGAGTGGGTTGCCATTTCCTTCTCCAGGGTAATGAAGTTTAGGTCAGATTTAATCCTACACATGACTTTTCAATATTGGTGAAATAGAGGCTGAATATGTCTGGGTGCTGCACACAATTTCATTCAGAACTGATGACACTAAGAACAGAGAATAAATCCTTAGCTAATCCTCTATGTGGTATAAAAATATACTGACACTTCAGAGAAATATGAAAGGAGAAGGGCCATGAATCTACTACTTTTCAACTGGTTTCACCCTGTAAGTTTTAATTTTTTCTCTCGATTGTTAAGCCTTGGCCACCATGACAAAGGCCTCACCAGTGTTTGTAAGTTTCATTTCAATTGGCTAATCACACATAATATGTGGGGAAAAAGTATGATCTTTCTCTTCAATACATCTTGCATTGATTTATTGATGTGTTAGGGAGAAAAGCATCCCATAGTTACTGTGTGACACTTTCTAGGATAACATTTTTTATGACAAAAATTCAACTTGTAGACATAGAAAAAATAATGATGAGAGAAATCTGTGCATGGCATAAAGATGTAAGTGTCTTCATAAATCTATGAGAAGTATAATCTCTTTGAGTAGTAATCAAATAAGCAGTGTAGTCTCAAAATGGACATAGAAATAAGGTTTTGTACTCATGTTTCTAAATCTGAGTTTGATAATCTTTAGAATGAAGCAGTCTGAGCCTTGACAATTTTTATGGTTATGCCTCCATGAGTACATTCATTTTGATATTTTATCCAGGAGAAACTTGTTGAGCACTAGCTATACATAAGGAATTGTGTAAGATTAAAAATTATTTTAAACTTTGCTATCAAAAATATTTAGTAGTACTGAAAGAGAAATAAGATATGCAGTCAAAGTCAGTAGAGAAAAAAAAATTCTCTCATGTATCATAAGATGTTAAAGTGCTATAAGTTTAGTTCTCTGATTCTTAAAGAACAAAGTGTATTTGAATTCAGAAGGTCATGTGTAAAGCCCAGGCATGGGTATTTTTAAAAACTTTTCTAATTGGCCTTAAAGTACCAACATTCTTCTGATTTCTAAACTGGGCCTCCTCTTCCTCTCATTGTACAAGTAATATACATTCAAAAGTTTTGAGTTGTAAGGAAGGACATATAAATGTGTAGAGGCAGAATGAAAATAATATCAAGTATTGGGTCTAATGGCAAGCTAAGTAGATCATTCAAATTCAATTTCAAATCATCACATTCAGGTTTATACAAGGCATTCTTTTTTTGATATTTTTAGTTGTCTTTTGGTTTTTCCTGTGGTCATGTATGGATGTGAGAGTTGGACTGTGAAGAAGGCTGATCGCTGAAGAATTGATGCTTTTGAAGTGTGGTGTTGGAGAAGACTCTTGAGAGTCCCTTGGACTGCAAGGAAATCCAACCAGTCCATTCTGAAGGAGATCAACCCTGGAATTTCTTTGGAAGGAATGATGCTAAAGCTGAAACTCCAGTACTTTGGCCACCTCATGCGAAGAGTTGACTCATTGGAAAAGACTCTGATGCTGGGAGGGATTGGGGGCAGGAGAAGAAGGGTACGACCGAGGATGAGATGGCTGGATGGCATCACTGACTCAATGGATGTGAGTCTGAGTGAACTCCGAGAGATGGTGATGAACAGGGAGGCCTGGCGTGCTGCGATTCATGGGATCGCAAAGAGTCGGACACGACTGAGCGACTGAACTGAACTGAACTGAACTGAATGATTATGAAACATGAAGAGTACATCATGAGAAACGCTGGACTGGAAGAAACACAAGCTGGAATCAAGATTGCCAGGAGAAATATCAATAACCTCAGATATGCAGATGACACCACCCTTATGGCAGAAAGTGAAGAGAGAGATGGTGATGAACAGGGAGGCCTGGCGTGCTGCGATTCATGGGGTCACAAAGAGTCGGACACGACTGAGCGACTGAACTGAACTGAACTTTACACATAGAGAAGCAGAGAACTTAAGCAAATCATAAATCCTGGAGGCATTCGAGTCCTTGGCTTCACTGGTTCTCACAGTCATTTGTATTTGTTCCCTCCTGGGCTTTGATTATTGTGCCCCCACCCCCGAGTCTGTGAGCTGATAATTCTCCTGTCCTTTCTATAGTGTAGGGTGGATTTCTGCTGCTTATGATGACTCACATGAGCTATGGTTAATGATAAAAGTATTTCCTTTTTGCTTTATTATTATTGAATTCCTTTGTATTTCAGAGCTGTGTGTCATTTGTCACATAAGAGGACAGACTGACAAGTTGAATTTCCAGGTTTCTTCAGTGTTCTTATGTAACATGGTTTACTAAATCTTTAAACGTGAGATCATTCTCATGCAGTCTCATTGCTCTGAATCCTAAAATAGTACTAAAATATTATAGTAATCCTAGACTTTATGAGAGTAAGTATGGGAAATTGGTCCTAAAGGGTGCAAGAGCTACACCACTTACTATCATGGGAGATATTTTTAAAAAGACATATCTTCTCATTATACATGGAATAAAGCTTATGAAAAAACTTCATGTTGCAAATGTGACTCATCATATCATCTTCATCCCCATGAACCAGGGTCTTATCTTAGACCTATAACCATCCCTCCATTTCTGTGAAAGTTAGATTTTTAGTTTGATTATTCTCTGGTTGTTATTAGAAAGTAGCTCATCTGATCCTTGCTTCATGATTTTTTTTTTCTTTTTGAGGAAAGTTCACATCACATAAATATTTTCTCAAAAGAGTTAGAAATGGGTAGCAGAAAATAAAGAAAGTAATACATGGGAAATGCTATCCAGAGCATAAGTCACCAGACAGCAGAATTTCCATGTTAGGACTTTCATGGCCCCTTTCTCTATAAAAACACATTTTAAATTGTATTTTAGGACTTTGTTGGTGAAAAGACAAATATACCACTATATGATAAACATTTTTGTGACCCCAAAGTTCATATTTTTTCTTCTAATTAGCATTATCATAGACCTCTAAAAGTACAGTGAGCCCTGGGCACTGTGTCTACTGTGGTTGGTGGGGCTGTGAGCCCCAAACAGCAGATCACCTATCGCTAAATGCACTCATCCACTCCAGTATTCTTGTCTAGAGAATCCCAAGGACAGAGGCGCCCAGAGGTTCCAGTCCATAGGGTTGCAAAGAGTCAGACATGACCGAAGTGACCTGGCACGCACAGGATGCATTTAGATCAGGTTTTCACACAAGGGGACACCGTCTGAAGGAATGGAGGAGTAGAACACAGAACAGGTCAGTTTTCATAGACAGAGGAAGATAGTAGGACGCTGCCTTGTGAGAGAAGACTTCGGTCTGGTTTCAAGAGATGGGATGGAAGTGGCAGGAGGAGGGAAGTCCCAAGAATGTAGAGAAATGCTTAAAAATGGAGCAGATAGGAGGGTGAGTAGAGTGACTAAACACAAAACCAGAATCTGATCTCAGTGCCCTCCAAGGTTAACAACAGTCATGCATGTTGGAAATGACTCTAGGCTTAATAGTGCTTAGAGAAGAAATCTATTTATATAAAGAAAATAATTTGTGGTAAAGTGTCCATCTGTCTGCTTTTTGCCTTCTTTCAATGAAGGAAAGTTACCCTCTGTACAATTGCAACTCTTTAAGAAAATCAGTATTTTTTATTTTGTATTTTCCCTAGCATACCTTTAAACTAACTTCATAAGCTTTTTACTTGCAAATCTTTTAAGCAAAGGAATGTGAAAGAGTGATGTGTTAGTGGAGATTGAAAAGCACATTGCTCCTTTCATCTGTGAGAAATTATAAGTCATAGCTCTTGTTGAACATTCTTGCCTTCATTCCTGCTGAAAATAATGCCAAAACATTGCAGGAGTATGTGTAGACGGTGGGGGAAGTTTTAGCTCAACTTTTAAACAAGTTCATCAAGATGTCTTTGTGAGAATTCTGAAAGATTGATGTACCATAAATGTGTTGTAGTTCAATACAATCAGAGTTGTGTCACAGCATGAGGACTCACTTTCTTATTCACTAATAAAAACCCAACTCTCCTATATTTCAGAGCATGCCCTTTGCCTTAAAATAAAAATTGATTTTAATTGATTTCCTTTCAATCAAAATCAATGAATTGATTTTCATTCAGGCATTGCATTGCCATTAATAAGATGGTGAAATTTCATCTTAATTACTGTCAGTTTCCATGGTCACAGGTGTGTGACCATGGAAATGGTGGTATCTCTTTCTANAAAAATTGATTTTAATTGATTTCCTTTCAATCAAAATCAATGAATTGATTTTCATTCAGGCATTGCATTGCCATTAATAAGATGGTGAAATTTCATCTTAATTACTGTCAGTTTCCATGGTCACAGGTGTGTGACCATGGAAATGGTGGTATCTCTTTCTATGGGTTACAGAGGAGATGCTTTGGGTAAACTACTTTTGTCTAGACAGACTTCTGCCTTTTGCTCTGTTGCTCATCAGGCAAGGGGATCAGGAAATCGAGTGGACAGCTGATGTTGCTGACATGTGGACCACAAGCTGATGTGAATGGTGTCAGCATGATGCTCATCAACTTGAATGACTGAATAGTTTCTTGGTTATTTCAGCAGATCCTGTTTCTCTAGTGACAAAAGGACCATGTAAAATCCAGGCATGTTTGGTCACTGACACTAAATTTTGATACGCATGCAAATTTCAGCAGGTCCTGTTTCTCTAGTGACAAAAGGACCATGTAAAATCCAGGCATGTTTGGTCACTGACACTAAATTTTGATACGCATGCAATTATTCTGGAGTAAGATGTTGCACTGTTCCCCATACTTGGAAAACAAAGCCTCAGCTTAAACCTTAAGTGAACTGTTTTAGGTTAGCTTGTTGGGGTAACACAGAAACTCATGTGGCAATATGTCCAAGAGAGTGTGTTTTTAGAGGAGAGAAGAAAAGAGTCCACAATTGTCAAGTTATCTCTCTGAGTTAGTTGGCCATGCAGATGCCACCAGCCTTTGAAAAGTCTACACCACTTTCATAAGAAACAGAAAGCAAAGTTTCATCTTCTATGGATTTTTTTCTCTCATGTTTTTTCTTTCTCTTTGATGGCTTGTTTGCACCATCATCATTCCAATAATCTGAATCACAGAGATGCTTTCCTACATATTGTTTATATGCATATCTTTATGCTGGGAATAAAAGCATATATTGATAGAAACTCTGACTTTATTATGAGCATTTGGCTTACAGAGGTTCACTTTCCAAATAAATGTTAATTGATTTATTTACATTGCCATTAATAAGATGGTGAAATTTCATCTTAATTACTGTCAGTTTCCATGGTCACAGGTGTGTGACCATGGAAATAGTGGTATCTCTTTCTATGGGTTACAGAGATGCTTTGAGTAAACTACTTTTGTCTAGACAGACTTCTGCCTTTTGCTCTGTTGCTCATCAGGCAAGGGGATCAGGAAATAGAGTGGACAGCTGATGTTGCTGACATGTGGACCACAAGCTGATATGAATGGTGTCAGCATGATGCTCATCAACTTGAATGACTGAATAGTTTCTTGGTTATTTCAGCAGGTCCTGTTTCTCTAGTGACAAAAGGACCATGTAAAATCCAGGCATGTTTGGTCACTGACACTAAATTTTGATACGTATGCAGTTATTCTGGNGATGTGAATGGTGTCAGCATGATGCTCATCAACTTGAATGACTGAATAGTTTCTTGGTTATTTCAGCAGGTCCTGTTTCTCTAGTGACAAAAGGACCATGTAAAATCCAGGCATGTTTGGTCACTGACACTAAATTTTGATACGCATGCAATTATTCTGGAGTAAGATGTTGCACTGTTCCCCATACTTGGAAAACAAAGCCTCAGCTTAAACCTTAAGTGAACTGTTTTAGGTTAGCTTGTTGGGGTAACACAGAAACTCATGTGGCAATATGTCCAAGAGAGTGTGTTTTTAGAGGAGAGAAGAAAAGAGTCCACAGTTGTCAAGTTATCTCTCTGAGTTAGTTGGCCATGCAGATGCCACCAGCCTTTGAAAAGTCTACACCACTTTCATAAGAAACAGAAAGGAAAGTTTCATCTTCTATGGATTTTTTTTCTCTCATGTTTTTTCTTTCTCTTTGATGGCTTGTTTGCACCATCATCATTCCAATAATCTGAATCACAGACATGCTTTCCTACATATTGTTTATATGCATATCTTTATGCTGGGAATAAAAGCATATTTTGATAGAAACTCTGACTTTATTATGAGCATTTGGCTTACAGAGGTTCACTTTCCAAATAAATGTTAATTGATTTATTTATACATAGCATGTAAGTTTCTGATGTTCTTTTAGGGTATTCTGAAGGACTTATGACTTTCCTGCATGTATCATTTCAGTATCAGTCCAGTCGCTCAGTCGTGTCTGACTCTTTGTGATCCCATGAACCAAGCACACCAGGCCTCCCTGTCCATCACCAACTCCCGGAGTTCACCCAAACTCATGTCCATTGAGTTGGTGATGCCATCTAACCATCTCATCCTCATCTCATCCTTCTCCTCATGCCTTCAATCTTTCCCAACATCAGGGTCTTTTCAAATGAGTCAGCTCTTCTCATCAGGTGGTCAAAATATTGAAGTTTCAGCTTCAACATCAGTCCTTCCAATGAACACCCAGGACTGATTTCCTTTAGGATGGACTGGTTGGATTTCCTTGCAGTCCAAGGGACTCTCAAGAGTCTTCTCCAACACCACAGTTCAAAAGCATCAATCCTTCTGTGCTCAGCTTTCTTTATAGTCCAATTCTCACATCCGTACATGACTACTGGAAAATCCATAGCTTTGACTAGATGGACCTTTGTTGACAAAGTAATGTCTCTGCTTTTGAATATGCTGTCTAGGTTGGTCATAACTTTCCTTCCAAGGAGTAAGCGTCTTTTAATTTCATGGCTGCAGTGATTATGGAGCCCGCCAAAATAAAGTCAGCCACTGTTTCCCCATCTATTTGCCATGAAATGATGGTAATTCAGACATCCTTCAGGATTTTCTCATCACTTTTGACAAAATACCTTGAGTCAAAGGATGTAGTGCAAAGTGCTCCAAACACCATATATTGGATAAAATCTGAGGCTGTGAAGAATGCTAATGATAATCTTCATTCGCTATTCTTCCAAAATTAAAACCAAACCTGCAGTCTTACGTTCCTTTTACAGTTTTTATGTGCAAGTAAAAAATGTTAGATTGTTTTTCATAATATTTAATTTGACAAAATCACATTTGTTTTCACCAAAAGAAGAATGCACTTTTCATTTACTGTATCATTTCACTTTTCTTTCTTATGATTCTTTTTTCCCAAGCAAACAGATTTTGCCATCAGATGCCCACTAGCTGGCTGCTCTTGAGCTGTGATAGATTACTTTCATAGGTACTATTTCTTACTTAATTAACTGGTCTTAGCTGGTGTTGTTTTTTAGGGCAAGTTAGAAAAGAAACAATGGTTAAACCATTTACCCAAACAGGTGATGACACCATGTGTGTGTTTTTTTTTAAAGTTCATTATGTACACACAAGGTTGTATTTTGGGAGCATGAATGTGTGTGAGCTTGTTTGTTTCTTTCTACTTGAAACTCTCCCTCTCTCTTCCTGGCTGACTGCCATCTTCATGCCAGTCTCCATGGCAACTTTCTCAAGGATAAAGTAACAGAAATGTGAGGAGGCCGCCTGCCCACAGACAAGGCTGCCAGAACTCTGCCAAAACCCTGACTAGACGGAACCCTCCCTGTTCCATGAGGGCGAGGCAGGTTACTCCAGCTGGATCCTCCAGACCTGGGAGGAAAGTAAAAGAATGTCTTCTGACCGGTCCTCCCACAGACTGGAATGTACGTGCAGAACCCACATGTCTCCACATTATTTTGTCCTTCCTAACCGCTTCAAATAGTGGGAGTATTTTATATCTAACATTTACTTTTGGTTGATATTTGAAACTTTGCCCTCACAGAGACAAGTATCTGATACAGTATGTTTAAAACCCAATCAAGACATGATTTAAGTATCTTTAAATCACTTTCACAAAAAGTTGACTAAATAATGCATTTCTTAACACTTTGCCCATCCTGTTTTCATGAAAAGAATGCATCAGCTTGCTTTTTTAATGAATTATGATGGATTCATGCATGTTTCCCCAGGAAATTAAGATTATTTGTTGAAGGATATTGCTATGGACTCAATATTTGTGCCATCCTTCTCTTCCCCAGTTCATGTATTGAAATCCTAACCCCCAGAATAATGATGTCAGGAGGTAGGCATTTGGGAGGTACTTGGGTCACCAGGGTGAAGTACTGATTGGGATTAGTACCCTTGAAAACGATGCTCCAGACAGTTTCTCTCAGCCCCTCCCCAACAAGAGGGGCACAACGAGAAGGCTGTGAGCCAGGGCCCTCATGGAAAACATGACTATGCTGGCACCTTGAGCTTGGACTCTGGCCTTGAGAACTATAAGAAATAAATTTCTACTCTTTATAAGATATTCCATCATGATATTTTGTTGTAACAGTCTGAATAGCTTAAAACAGATATGTACATAGTATATATCACTGATTCTCAATCAGGGACAACTTTTCACCCATGATGCACTTGGCAGTATCCAAAGATGTTTTTGATTGTCAGAACTGGGGCCATGTTACTAGTATCTAGTGGGTAGAGTCCATGGTTGCTTCTCAACATCTTATAATGGGGATTTATCTCTGGTCCAGTGGTTAAAACTGCGTTTCCAATGCAGGGAGTGCAAGTTCAATCCCCGGTTGGGGAACTAAATCTTGCATGCTTCACATCACAGCCCAAATACTAATAATAATCAATAAACATTCTGTCATGCACAGAAGAGTTCCCACAACATGGTTTATGAGCCTACATTGTTATATAATTAAGTGCCATGGTTAAAAAACAATGGTGTATATACACAGATGTCATATTCGTGTGTTGTGTATGTATATACATACAGATGGTTTTTAAATAAAAATTCTAATGTGTAGCATGCTCAGATAGGAGTAAACTATGTGAAGGCACCTTTTTAATCTAATTTGTTTTTGCTCCATCTGCTCAGACTGATAACTAGAATTCTCATAAGAGTTATCAGTCTTGGATCCAGATTTATCTATTCAAGTTTTTTAAGCTATCCAGTACTGCAATTTTATTTTTTTTTTCGAACTACAAAAAGATCACTTGAGAACACCAGATCTTCTCTAAGGAGTGGAAACTATATATAGTTTACTCTGTCTCTAGGAATGATTTCCATGCAATGAACTATAAGATACAAAATGTCTTGGTATTAATGATCAACTCTTTTCCATTAGGAACTTGTAGAACACTTAGTAAGTTTTGCTGAAGAAATGTTTCTGATCCACAGAACCCAGATTGCTCATTTCTTCATCAAAGTCCTGCTTATGCTCTTCACACTGTGCATCTTGTTTCTACCCAATATTATCCAGCAGAGTTTCCTTAGGTCAAGTTTTTATTTTTTAAACAATTATGGAAAATTCTGAATTTCTGGTTGTACAAATGTAAAGCTCACTTTAAACACAAATCAAAGAAATTTTTTTACGTTAAGAAATGCTACTAAAAGCACGGTTACCTGGACTGCCAAAGTAACACTGGTCTGAGATGACTTAGGTATAGAAATTGAAAGTGAGCTTTTAGAACTTCAGATGGTAAAGCGTCTGCCTGCAATGTGGGAGACTTGGGTTCGATTCCTGGGTCGGGAAGATCCCCTGGAGAAGGAAATGGCAATCCACTCCAGCACTCTTGCCTGGAAAATCCCATGGACGGAGGAGCCTGATAGGCTACAGTCTATGGGGTCGCAAAGAGTCAGACACGACTGAGTGACTTCACTTCACTTCAGAGAAGTTTAACCATTTACATGTCACCAAATAATTTGCAAATTCACAAAGAGGAGCACAGGAGGTCAGTAGCTAAAAAATAGTGGAATCATATGAACTCACATAGCGAGATCACATATTGGTCTATGATAAATTAGAGATTTTAAAAAAAAATCAGATGGTAAAGCGTCTGCCTGCAATGCGGGAGACATGGGTTCGATTCCTGGGTCGGGAAGATCCCCTGGAGAAGGAAATGGCAATCCACTCCAGCACTCTTGCCTGGAAAATCCCATGGACGGAGGAGCCTGATAGGCTACAGTCTATGGGGTCGCAAAGAGTCAGACACGACTGAGTGACTTCACTTCACTTCAGAGAAGTTTAACCATTTACATGTCACCAAATAATTTGCAAATTCACAAAGAGGAGCACAGGAGGTCAGTAGCTAAAAAATAGTGGAATCATATGAACTCACATAGCAAGATCACATATTGGTCTATGATAAATTAGAGATTTTAAAAAAAACCCCACAACTTCACTATTAGTATTTTGCCGACTAAGGTCCGTTTAGTCAAGGCTATGGTTTTTCCTGTGGTCATGTATGGATGTGAGAGTTGGACTGTGAAGAAGGCTGAACGCCAAAGAATTGATGCTTTTGAACTGTGGTGTTGGAGAAGATTCTTGAGAGTCCCTTGGACTGCAAGGAGATCCAACCAGTCCATTCTGAAGGAGATCAACCCTGGGATTTCTTTGGAAGGAATGATGCTAAAGCTGAAACTCCAGTACTTTAGCCACCTCATGCGAAGAGTTGACTCATTGGAAAAGACTCTGATGCTGGGAGGGATTGGGGGCAGGAGGAGAAGGGGATGACCGAGGATGAGATGGCTGGATGGCATCACTGACTCGATGGATGTGAGTCTGAGTGAACTCCGGGAGATGGTGATGAACAGGGAGGCCTGGCGTGCTGCGATTCATGGGGTCGCAAAGAGTCGGACACGACTGAGCGACTGAACTGAACTGAATATAAAATATCTTATAGTGGAGGCTTCCCTGCAATTCAGTGGTTAAGACTCTGCATTTTAAAAAATATATATACTTCTTTTATTACCTGGAAATGACCTCTTATTTCATTTATGCATAGGTCAGTTCTGTTCATATCTGGTTAAGTTAACCCTGTGTTTTGTTGTTTTTTAAATTAATTTATTTTAATTGGAGGCTAATTACTTTACAATATTATAGTGGTTTTTGCCATACATTGACATGAATCAGCCATGGGTGTACATGTGTTCCCATCCTGAACACCCCTCCCTCCTCCCTCCCCATCCCATGCCTCAGGGTCATCCCAATGCACCAGCCCTGAGCACCCTGTCTCATGTATCAAACCTGTACTGGTGATCTGTTTCACATATGATAAAATACATGTTTCAATGCTATTCTCTCAAATCATCCCACCCTCGCCTTCTCCCACAGAGTCCAAATGAGGCTAATTACTTTACAATATTATAGTGGTTTTTGCCATACATTGACATGAATCAGCCATGGGTGTACATGTGTTCCCATCCTGAACACCCCTCCCTCCTCCCTCCCCATCCCATGCCTCAGGGTCATCCCAATGCACCAGCCCTGAGCACCCTGTCTCATGTATCAAACCTCTACTGGTGATCTGTTTCACATATGATAAAATACATGTTTCAATGCTATTCTCTCAAATCATCCCACCTTTGCCTTCCCCCACAGAGTCCAAAAGTGTGTTCTTTATATCTGTGTCTCTTTTGCTGTCTCACATTAGGGTCATCATTACTATCTTTCTAAATTCCATATATATGTGTTAATACACTGAATTGGTGTTTTTCTTTCTGACCTACTTCACTCTGTATAATCGGCTCCAGTTTCATCCACCTCATTAGAACTGATTCAAATGCATTCTTTTTTAATAGCTGAGTAATATTCCATTGTGTATATGTACCCAACTTTCTTATCCAGTCTTCTGCCGATGGACACCTAGGTTGCTTCCATGTCCTGGTTGTTGTAAACAGTGCTGTGATGAACATTGGGGTACATGTGTCTTTTTCAATTCAGGTTTCCTCGGTTTGTATGCCCAGCAGAGGAAATACTGGGTCGTATGACAGTTCTATTTCCAATTTTTTAAGGAATCTCCACACTGTTCTCCATAGTGGCCGTACTAGTTTGCATTCCCACCAACAATGTAAGAGGTTTCCCTTTTCTCCACACCCTCTCCAGCATTTATTATTTGTAGAGTTTTGGATAGCAGCCATTCTGACTGGCATGAAATGGTACCTCATTGTGGTTTTGATTTGCATTTTTCTGATAACAAGTGATATCGAACATCTTATCATTTGTTTGTTAGCCATCTGTATGCCTTCTTTGGAGAAATGCCTGTTTAGTTATTTGGCCCATTTTTTGATTGGGTCATTTATTTTTCTGGAGTTGACTGGCAGGAGCTGCTTGTATATTTTTGACATTAATTCTTTGTTACTTGCTTCATTTGCTATTATTTTCTCCCATTCTGAAGGCTGTCTTTTCCCCTTGCTTATAGTTTCCTTCATTATGCAAAAGCTTTTAAGTTTAATTACGTCCCTTTTGTTTATTTTTGCTTTTATTTCCGTTACTCTGGGAGGGGGTCATAGAGGATCTTGCTGTGATTTATGTCGGAGAGTGTTTTGTCTGTTTTCCTCTAGGACTTTTATAGTTTCTGGTCTTACATTTAGATCTTTAATCCATTTTGAGTTTATTTTTGTGAATGGTGTTAGAAAGTGTTCTTGAAGAATCCTTGCATCCCTGGGATAAAGCCCACTTGGTCATGGTGTATGATCTTTTTAATGTGTTGTTGGATTCTGATTGCTAGAATTTTGTTAAGGATTTTTGCATCTATGTTCATCAGTGATATTGGCCTGTAGTTTTCTGTTTTGTGTGGCATCTTTGTCTGGTTTTGGTATTAGGGTGATGGTGGCCTCATAGAATGAGTTTGGAGGTTTACCTTCCTTTGCAGTTTTCTGGAACAGTTTGAGTAGGACAGATGTTAGCTCTTCTCTAAATTTTTGGTAGAATTTAGCTGTGAAGCTTTCTGGTCCTGGGCTTTTGTTTGCTGGAAGATTTCTGATTACAGTTTCAATGTCCATGCTTGTGATGGGTCTGTTAAGATTTTCTATTTCTTACTGTCTCAGTTTTCAAAAGTTATGCTTTTCTAAGAATTTGTCCATTTCTTTCAAGTTGTCCATTTTATTGGCATATAGTTGCTGATAGTAGTCTCTTATGATCCTTTGTATTTCTGTGTTGTCTGTTGTGATTTCTCCATTTTCATTTCTAATTTTGTTGATTTGATTCTTCTCCCTTTTTTTCTTGATGAATCTGGCTAATGGTTTGTCTATTTTATTTATCTTCTCAAAGAACCAGCTTTTAGCTTTGTGGATTTTTGCTATGGTCCCTTTGTTTCTTTTTCATTTATTTCTGCCCTAATTTTTATGATTTCTTTCCTTCTACCAACTCTGGGGTTCTTCATTTCTTCTTTTTCTAGTTTCTTTAGGTGTAGAGTTGGGTTATTTATTTGATTTTATTCTTGTTTCTTGAGGTAAGCTTGTATTGCTAGGAACCTTCCCCTTAGCACTGTTTTTACTGATTCCCATAGGTTTTGGGTTATTGTGTTTTCATTTTCATTCATTTCTATGCATATTTTGATTTATTTTTTTATTTTTTCTGTGATCTGTTGGTTATTCATAAGCATGTTGTTTAGCCTCCATATGTTTGTGTTTTTAATAGTTTTTTTTTTTTCCTGTAGTTGACATCTGATCTTACTGCATTGTGATCAGAAAAGATGCTTGGAATGATTTCATTTTTTTTTTTTTTAATTTACCAAGGGTAGAGTTATAGCCCAGGATGTGATCTGTCCTAGAGAAGGTTCTGTGTGCACTTGAGAAAAAAGTGAAATTCATTGTTTTGGGGTGAAATGTCCTGTAGATATCAATTAGATCTAACTCTTCCATTGTATCATTTAAAGTTTGTGTTTCCTTGCTAATGTTATGTTTAGTTGATCTATCCATAAGTGTGAGTGGGGTATTAAAGTCTCCCACTATTATTGTGTTACTGTCTCCCCTTTCGTATTTGTTAATATTTTCCTTACATACTGTGGTGCTCCTATATGGGGTACATATATATTTATAATTGTTATATCTTCTTCTTGGATTGATCCTTTGATCATTATGTAGTGTCCTTCTTTGTCTCTTTTCATGGCCTTTATTTCAAACTCTATTTTATCTGTTTTGAGTATCGCTACTCCTGCTTTCTTTTCATCTCTATTTGCATGAAATATCTTTTTCCAGCCCTTCATTTTCAGTCTGTATGTGTCCCTTGTTTTGAGGTGGGTCTCTTGTAGACAGCAAATATAGGGGGTCTTGTTTTTGTATCCATTTAGCCAGTCTTTGTCTTTTTGTTGGGGCATTCAAGCCATTTACATTTAAGTTAATTATTGATAAGTATGATCCCATTACCATTTACTTTGTTGTTTTGGGTTCGAGTTTATAAACCTTTTCTGCATTTCCTATCTAGAGATCCTTTAGCATTTGTTGGAGAGCTGGTTTGGTGGTGCTGAATTCTCTCAGCTTTTGCTTGTCTGTTAAGCTTCTGATTTCTCCTTCATATTTGAATGAGCTCCTTGCTGGGTGCAGTAATCTGGGTTGTAGGTTTTTCTCTTTCATCACTTTAATTATGTCCTGCCATTCTCTTCTGGCCTGAAGAGTTTCTGTTGAAAGATCAGCTGTTATCCTTATGGAAATCCCCTGTGTGTTATTTGTTGTTTTTCCCTTGCTGCTTTTGATATTTGTTCTGTTTGATCTTTGTTAATTTGAGTAATATGTATCTTGGGGTGTTTTGCCTTGGGTTTATCTTGTTTGGGACTCTCTGGGTGTCTTGGACTTGGGTGGCTGTTTCCTTCCCATTTTACCAAAGTTTTCAACTATTATCTCCTCAAGTATTTTCTAATGGCCTTTCTTTTTGTCTTCTTCTGGAACTCCTATGATTTGAATATTGGGGCATTTGATATTGTCCCTGAGGTCTCTGAGGTTGTCCTCATTTATTTTTATTCTTTTTTCTTTTCTCCTTTCTGCTTCATTTATTTCCACCATTCTATCTTCCACCTCACTTATCCTATCTTCTGCCTCAGTTATTCTACTGTTGGTTCTCTCCAGAGTGTTTTTGATCTAAGTTATTGCTTTATTCATTACTGGTTGACTCTTTTTTATTTCTTCTAGGTCCTTATTAAACTTTTCTTGAATCTTTTCAGTCCTTGTCTCCAGACTATCTGTAACTCCATTTTGTTTTCAAGATATTTTATCATTTTTACTATCAGTATTCTGAATTCTTTTTCAGGTAGACTTCCTATCTCCTCCTCTTTGATTTGGTTTGGTGGGCATTTATCATATTCCTTTACCTGCTGAATATTTCTCTGTCTTTTCTTCTTTTTTAGGGTGCTCTGTTTGGGGTGGCCTTTCTGTATGCTGGTAGTTTGTGGTTCCTCTTTATTGTGGAGGTTCCTCCCTGTGGGTGGGGTTGGATGACTCGTTTGTCAGGGTTTCCTGGTTAGGGAAGCTTGAGTCAGTTCTGGTGGGTGGAGCTGGATCTCCTCTCTCTGGAGTGCAATGAAGCGTCCAGTAGTGAGTTTTGAGGTGTCTATGGGTTTGGTGTGACTTTTGGCCACCTGTATTTTAATGTTCAGCTTTATGTTCCTGTGCTGTTGGAGAATTAGCTTGGTATGTCTTGCTCTGAAACTTGTTGGCTCTTGGGTGGAGCTTAGTTTCAGTGTAGATATGGAGGCTTTGGCATGAGCTCTTGCTGGTTAATATTCCCTGGAGTAAGGAGTTTACTGGAGTTCTCAAGTTATGGATTTAAGCCTCCTGCCTCTAGCTTTCAGTCTATTCTTATAGTAGTCTCAAGACTTCTCCATCCATATAGCACCAATGATAAAATATCTGTGTTAATGGTGAAAAGATTCTCCACAGTGAGGGACACCCAGAGAGATTCACAGAGTTACATGGAGAAGAGAAGAGGGAGGATGGAGATAGAGGTGACCAGGAGGAGAAGAGGGGGAGTCAAAGGGGAAAGAACAATCTAGCCAGTAATCAATTCCCAATGTGCTCTCCACAGTCTCAAACCCTCAGAAAGGTTCACAGTGTTACATACAGAAGAGAGGATGGAGGAAGGAGATAGAGGTGACCAGGAGGAGAAGAGGGAGTCAAGAGGAGAGAGACCAATCTAGCCAGTAATCAGTTTCCTAAGTGTTCTCCACAGCTCAGAACACCCAAAAATATTCACAGAGTTGGATAGAGAATAGAAGGGGAGGGAGGAGATAGAGGTGACCTGGGGGAGAAAAAGGAGAGTCCAAAGGGGGAGAGGGCAATCAAGCCAGTAATCACACTCCTAAGTAAAAATGGGTGCTGAAGATTGGATTCTCAAAGGTACAAAATTGATAACAAAAACCAAAAAGCAAAGATTAAAAATCTAGAGTAGAGGTTAGACTCTCAAAAATATGATATTAAAAAAACAAAAATCACAAAAATTATTTTTAAAATATATATGAAATTTGGTTTTAAAATAGGATCTTTTTTTTTTTTTTCAAGGTAATAGTAGGTTGTAAAGGAGAAGGAAATGGCAACCTACTCCAGTATTCTTTCGTAGAGAATCCTGTGGACAGAGGAGCCTGGTGGGCTGCTGTCCATACGGTCGCAGAGAATTGGACATGACTGAAGTGACTTAGCATGCATGCATGCGTTGGAGAAGGAAATGACAACCCACTCCAGGATTCTTGCCTGGAAAATCCCAGGACGGAGGAGCCTGGTGGGCTGCCATCTATGGGGTTGCACAGAGTCAGACACAACTGAAGCGACTTAGCAGCAGCAGGTTATAAAAATGAAAATTAAAGGAGTAATAGAGAACTTTAAAAATTTTAATAATTTAAAAATGATAATAGTGAAATATATCTAGGAATTTCTCTGGAGCTGTTGAGGGAAGTGTGGGGTCAGTTCAGCTCTGATAGTTCCTTGTTCCAGCTTATACTTCTTCTCAAGGTCTATAGGCTCCTTCCAGTGTAGTCAGTGCTAACTACAGGGTTTTAATCTGTTGCACCTGTCACTTCCAGAGCAGTTTCCTCTTCTTTATTTATTTTGGCTTCCTCTGTTTGCAAGTCTCTTCAGTGTCTAATTTCTACCCTGACAACAAGGGGGTGAAGGTATTTAAGCTAACTTGTTCAGTTGTGCTGTGGGGAAGGAGGAACACTGCAGACAAATATCACTGGCGTGTGTGGGGAGTGCTCACAGTGTCTCGGCCACACTGGGTTTGCCCCGCTCATGGTGTGTGTGCTTTCCCAGTCTGCACTGCACAGGCTCCAGGTTGCTCTGCAGGGGTTCTTTCCAAAGCAGGCCCTGGCTTGGGTGCACCTCCCAGGTCTAAGCCACTCTAGTTCAGGTTCTCAGGTATTTCACAGAGACACAAACTCAGTTGGGCCTGCGTTTTGTGCCCTTCCCATGTCCGAGTAGCTCAGGCGACCAGGTGTTTGGTGAGCGCTCTCTCCCTAGATGGGTGGTGCATCTTATCACCTCCCCGGTCCCAGCCCCGTGGTTTCCTGGGTGTGTAGTGGGAGCATCATCTCAGGTGTGCTGTGTGTCTCCTCTGGGAAGCTGATCTCTGACTGAGACCCTCCCAGCAGATGTCAACCATCCAGGATTGGAGGAAGACTTCGTTAGTAACTGGGAGCCTGCTCACAGTTTGGTAGAGGATGCCATCTCTGGGGTCGAGATTGCCCCTCACCTTCCGGCTCTGGCTGTTGCCCGCCTGCCTCTCTGCCTCCAGTGGGCAGAGGGGCCGGTCTGCAGCTGGCTAGCTCTCCTCTGGTGTTCACTCAGTCCTTTGTTCTGTGATCGAGCCATGCTGTCGCAGGAAAGTTCTCTCTCTCTCTTGTTTTTCCTCTTGCTATCCCACAGTTTGGGTTGCTATGTCATGTTAGCTCCCTCAGATTGTCCTCAGGGCATTCAGGCCCAGTCCCCACACTAAGCACGCATCCTGCACCTTCCTATTCAGCCCCCATTGCTGCTGGCAGGGTGGAGCATCCGGGTTACCTCTCCACTGGAAGTCACAGCTAGGCACATAATCTTTGGGTTCTTTTTCTTTATTTCCCTCCTAGTTATGTTGCCCACCAAGATTCCAAAACTCCCCACAGACCCGCCAGCGAGAGAGTTTCCTATTGTTTGGAAACTTCTCCTTCACGACTCCTTCCCCAGGACAGGTCTCAGTCCCTAACTCTTGTCTCTCTTTTTATCTTTTATATTTTGTCCTACTTCCTTCTGAAGACAATGAGGTGCCTTTATGGGTGCCTGGTGTCCTCTTTCAGTGTTCAGAAGTTGTTCTGTGGAATTTGCTCAGAGTTCAAATCATCTTTTGATGATTTTGTGGGGGAGAAAGTGGTCTCCCATCCTATTCCTCCACCATCTTCTGCCCTCCGCCCTAGCCCTATGTTTTGTTATGATGTTGAAGTTAGTTGGTTACTCTTAGCAAGTAGATTCGTGTGTGCATTTGGTGCAAGCCACAGAGCCCCTTCTCTTGGGGAGCATGAGCAGTGCATGTAGCAGTGAGGATGTGCTAGACTGTGCTGCTGTAGCCAACAGCCCCCACGTATCAGAGGCTAAGATCAGCAAAGCTTGGGTCCTGGCCCCCAGGGCCCACCTGTCCCAGGCAACAGGACTCCCTCACTGCTCTCTTGGCCTCACTTGAGACCCCAGGCATGTTCAACATTACTGACACATGGTCCAGAGACAAAGGAAGACTTGGTTGCTTCTTGACCAGGTGTACCTCAGATATGACTCTCCTTTCACTTCTCTCATGTCAGGAACCAGATCTAGGCACTTGATCCCATCCGTTCACAAGTGGAAAAGGGTGCAAATCTACATGTGAGAGGTAGGGATCCAGTGAGATCTGGTAAACCCTATTAATGACTGTGACCTGGAACACATCTGAGTATCACCACTGAGCGCACACCTTCGCCTTTAGTATCCCAGGTTTACTGTTTAGCCTATCACTTCCACTTTCACATAGGAAGTCATAGGAGGCAAGAGGAGCAGCAACAAGATTGCTTCCTTTGATTTCAGATCAAATTCCAACCTTACAGCTTGGTTGTGGCATAACCTTACATAAACTGTTGAATCACTTTGAATGGGACCCTCATAGGGTGGTAACAAAGATTCAATTGCATGACTTTTATGAAAATACTTTACATATATGACATGCTTGTCCAATGCTAGCAAAGGAAAGTGTTTATATTATTAGGCTAAAACAGCTTAGGCTCAGCTTCCAAACATTTTTTTTAAAGTGTGTTACTTTTTAAATGTATTTGGCTGTGCCAGGTCTTAGTAGTGGCAGGCAGGGTCTCTGTTGCTGTGTATGGGTCTTCATCTCAGCACATGTGATCATTAGTTGCAGCATGTAAACTCTTAGTTGTAGTATGTGGTGATCTAGTTCCCTGACAAACTTTTGAACCCCAGCCCCCTGAACTGGGAGTGCAGAGTCTTAACCACTGGACTACTAGGGAAGTTTCAAATATCTTTTTTTCTTTTTTGATTTAGAAAAATCTTAAAAAATACTGGAATCAATTTAGGTAGAACTCAGCAATCAAACTGTGATTGACCTAAGCATCTTTACAATATTGTCTATTTATGTTGATCTAGCCAACACATCTTGAGTTATTCTTTATGAATTCCTCGTGGGAGTAGGGGATATGAGTCATCAAACTGTTTCTTTGGGTAAAAATACCTCTTATTTCACATGTTTCTATGTTAAACATTTTGTGGTACCAGTCAGCTCTTTATTGTTCTAGATAACTGGGCAATATTGTTTCTAAGGAATTAAAAATGTAATGTGATGGGCCTTATTTTCAATCTTTGCTCTGTTTTGGCTGACTTTCAGGTTAATTGCATACTTTTTTTTTTTCTGTTTAAGAGTTGATTATGTAGGTTCATTCTTTTCAAAAGAAACATTCTTTAATAGATTCAGAGTAAACCTAAAAATGATAATCAATATGTCAGAAGATGATTTCTGCAAACCTGAGGTTGTTGATGATTAGGATGATTCTGTGCTTGTGAGACTGCAGAAAAAGCCATCCCAGTGGTAGTAAACCACGTCTCAGTGGTTCATCCCCACTGGAGAGGGAAGCCACACTTTGTAGTCTCTTTTCTGGCTCTGCCATCAAAGGTTATACCACTGAGTCAGTTTTTGCTTCTTTTCTCTTTCCCTGCTTCCCTCTATCTCCAGGCTCCACACCATGCTATTAGTTGAATGATTTAAGAAACTGAAATTTTGTAGGTCCATCTAGGTTCCTGGGCCTAACTCCCATTTGAGGAGAGAACATGAACACAGAATTACACTGATGTACAAATATGTCCATTTTTTCACCCATCCTTGTAACCTGTGTGAGCAGGGCTTTGCAGCACCTCCATTTCAGAGGCAGAGTCTGTCTGTTTCCATACCTTTTGCTCTGGGCTGGCTGTGGGGCTTCCTTTGGGGAGCAGAAGGGATGGTGTGTCGGTTTGGAGTCTTGGCCTCAAGTGGCCTTGCATGCTCTTGGGTTCTTTTCTGGAGCACTGCCACTGCCATGAGAACAAGCCAGGCCAGCCTCCAGGAGAGGGAGACAGAGTGTGGAGATGAGCCACGTCATCTCGGCTGAGGCCAGGTGAGACCAGCCAGAACCCAACAGACTTCCTAGCTGACTGCATCCCAGAGGTGAGCCCATCAGAGGTGCCAGGTGACCCTTAGACTCGTGACAGATTATATATTGGGGTGTGTAGGTCACCACGTTTGGGGCTGGTTTGTTGATGCTGCAATTGTCACAGACCCCACAGAAATGAATGAAATGGGGCAGCAGGAAACATCAGTGTCCTCGAGAGTCGCCAGCTGAGTCCTGCCTCTCAGATGTTTTCCCTGCCAATGACTGTTCTTTATCCACTGGGGCCTTCTCATTTTGAATACTGCATTAGCTTCTTTTTGCCAGTGTAACAAATGCCAGAAACTTAGTGGCTTAAAATGACATAAATTTATTCTCTTATAGTTTTAGAGTTGAGACGTCCTAAAATTGCAAGTTTTAAAACATCTGGATTGGCTGAGGATTTCTAAAATCATCAAGTCCTGGGTTTTTGTTTTCTTCAATTGCTTAAAACTTCTTTCCTCAAATCTTTTCTTCACTGTTACACTTTATTAAAAACAGCAAAAAGAAATTAGGCCATACCTTCAAACAGTTTGCTTGGGAATCTCTTGTTAAGTATCCTAAGTTACCACTTAGAGCGACCACTTTCCACATGTTTGAAAGACCCATCAGCTAAGCTTTATGCCATTATGTATGAGTCCTCTTTCCTCCAATTTCAGTCACATTCCTCCTGTCCTGGCCCCTTGTTTGCAATGCCTCTAAAGTCCACATTTCTACCAGCAGTCTGCTTATTCTTTTTTTTTTTTTAAGTTGTTTTTAATGGAAAGATAATTGTTTTTCAGAATTTTGTAGTTTTCTGTCATCCATCAACAAGAATCAGCCTACTTAAATATTCTTTAAGAAAATGTAGGTTTTCTTCACTGCACTCCTCATTTTCATTTAAGTCCTCCCTAACAAAGTTGTCAATATCCACATTTTTACCTACAGTCATTTTAAGGTGATCTAGACTTTTCCTGTCCTGGTCAGCTGCATTTTTCCATCCCATTGCCCAGTTCCAGAGCTGCTTCCACGTTTTAATTTGCATTTAATAGCAGCAGCCCACTTGCAGTGCCTGAGTCTGTGTCTGTTTCCTATTGCCACTGTAAAAACTTGCCATATATTTAGGGGTTTAAAACAACAAAGTATCTAGTGTTAGCAGGACAGTACTCCTCCTGGAGCCTCTAGGGGAGGATTCACTCTTTTGCCCTTGCCAGCCTGGAGAGGCTACATGCCTTCCTGACACATGGCCCTTTCCTCTATCTTCAAAGCCAGGTGCTCAGCATCTTCAGATCTCCTCTTCTCTCCCCCTCTTGCCTTTACTTCTGTCCCATCTCCTCTGATGCTGACACTACTGCCTCCCTCTTATAAGGACCCCTGTGGTGACACAGGCTCACCCAGATCATCTAGGATAATCTTCCCATCTCAGTGCCCTTAATCCTGTCTGCAAAGTCCCCTTTGCTATTGAGATAATAATATACTCACAGATTTTGAGAATTAGGACATGTGCATCTTTGGGGCGGTGGGGGGGGGATGGAGCATGATTCTACCTACCTTTCTAGATGTTTTCTTGTAATATGAAAACCCAAATATGCAGAAAATAGCATTCTTTCATGGTACTAAAAATAGAATTATATATAAAAAATTATTTTTCTAGAGGAGGAAAGATTAACTGATTAGAAATCAATATACAGTGAAAAGCAGATAGATAGATATGGATGGATAGATGATAGATAGATAGATAGATAGACAGATAGATAGATAGAGTGGAATACTCCATATATTTCCCTAAAAAGGTTTCTTTGAATTCTAAATTACTCCTGAACAATTTATGTTTTAAATGGTTTTAACTAGTATTAAATGTTTACAAGTAAGACCACTGTTTGTAGAAGTTTGTCAACAATAAGCAAAGAGCATCTTTGGATTAGTGGGAAGGTGGGAATGTCCCTGCTTTGTCATTTCTCTGAGGTTGAAGGTGATGCTATAAAGAATCATAAAGAAGCTGCTCATAAAGGCCGGGGAGGCAGGGCTTGGCCCAGTCAGATTTCTACTTCAAGGGTGATGCAAGGCTAATTGAAACCTTTTAACACTAATAAGGTTATTCGTTCGTATCTTGGCCTGGGGTCTGATCACACCTCATTCAACTACCCCACTCTCATTACTGTGGATCTTAAAATTTCCAACTTCTTTTAACTCCAACCACAGCATTTAACACTCTTACCTTCAGTGATCTTGAATGTCACAGCTAGTTATGTCCTGCGCAGAAGAAAGATTTCTTTTCATATATTTTGTTTACTTGCCATCACCTCCCAGTGACTCTAGTTCTTGCTTTGTAAAATTTCATGAGGAAGCAAAAGACAATCACACAGAAAACAGACCTTCCCTCTCCCCAGCTGATTGTAGCATTAAAACAGTACTTCTCAGGCTCATCTATCAAAACAAATTAAAATATTAATTATATTTTTCACTTCATAAAATTTAAATGTATGACTGCATTTTCCTATGCTCTGCTTCATGACCCTTGTGTTTTGGTCCAAATATTGCTCTTTATATNCCCCAGCTCATTGTAGCATTAAAACAGTACTTCTCAGGCTCATCTATCAAAACAAATTAAAATATTAATTATATTTTTCACTTCATAAAATTTAAATGTATGACTGCATTTTCCTATGCTCTGCTTCATGACCCTTGTGTTTTGGTCCAAATATTGCTCTTTATATAGAGAGATAATTTCTTTCCTGACTAGTGCAGTTTCATCCCTGGCTCTAAGGCTCAGGCAGTGTATCAAGACTCTCTTCTTAAAACGTTCTGCCTAGCATCCTGTTTGCTTTCTGGAAATTGGTTTTTCACAGTGAAGAACATCATCAAAGTAACTCCAGAATAACTCCAAAGTATCTTCTCTGTAGCATCTTTGGTCACTCAACAGCCTAGCTGTTGACTGATACAAATTACAAGGAAAAAGTTATCATCCTGTGATATTGACTCTCTTGCAGTCACAAGCTCTGCTTCTGTGACAGGGAAATCTGTGAGCTGACTTTTTATATCAAGGTTAAAAGAAATTCACAATGTGGCACTGAAAGTTGATCTGATGCTTTTGCCCATGTGTTATTAGTTCTCCATTTCCAGAGTTAATTTCATTTGCCATCAGTCTGCCTTCTGACCCAGAATATTGGTGTCCACCTGGAGTTCTTTAAAAAATCTGTGTGGAGGTTTCAGACCCCCTCCCATCAAATCGAAGCAAGTTAGCCTCATCAGAAACTTTCCCAGTTCCCGTCTTAAACATGACTTTAGATTTTGTGGTGCCCATATAGTTCAAAAGTTCTGAAAGTAGTCATGGTTGCCTCTATGCTGAAATTGGTAGTGTTATCATGATGTATTGATTTATTATCTAGCATTTTTATTTGCATATGTATGCATATGTGAGTGTAGGTATGTAGTTTAATGCACACCAAGGTTGACCTTAAACAAGTTTTAATTGCAAACTGGGGAATATTATAGAAGGCAGCATAACTTACTGGTTAAATGTAGGATTTTGGGGTAAGAACACATACATGCAAATAATGACTTTCCCATTCACTAATTGTTCCTACTTAGGCAAATTGCTTTTCTCTCTGAGGCTCAAATTCTCCTTCTTTAAAATAGGGATCATGATAGAATCTTTGCTCTAGAGTGTTTGAGAGGATTTAATGAGATTCTACACATAAATTCCTTAGCATACGTTGGCAAAAATTAAGGGCTCAGTGGATTTCACCTCTTTATTGAATTTGCTACAACATTGTTTCTATCTAAGATTTTTTGTTTTTTTGGCTGTGAGGCATGTGAGATCTTATTTCCCCAGCCAGGGATTGGACATGCATCCCTTGTATTGGAAGGTGAAGTCTTAACCACTGCCCAACCAAGGAAGTCCCATAGAATTTACCTTTTATTCTTTATTTTGATAAAGATGTTAAGCAAATGTTCAGGAAAGCTTCACCTTCAGTAGAAATATGATTATATTGTTTAAAATAAAATTGACACTCAGTATACATTTGTTAAACATGTCTGGCACTTTGGATAGAAATTCAAGGTCCTTGCCTTTAAGGAATTCAGAATAGAGGAAGGATGATAAAACAAAGGATGATAACAAAACAAGGTTAGATATTGTGATTGCATTATGGCCAAGATGATCAGAATGATGGGAAGAGGATGACAAGGAAACAGCTTCCTGGAAGAAATGAGGTCTAGGCTGAGTCGTGGATCATGGACAAGTAGAAGTTAACCAAGTGAATGAACAATTATTCCAGGCACAGAGATCAGAAGAGGAATGATACTCTCTTGAAAGAAAAATTAAGCCATAACATTAGATTATGAAAAAGAAATGATTAATTTCTACATGAATCTGTATGAACCAAAACCTAGCTAAAGACATAGACACTCATCGGGCAACTCTGTAAAGACCTGGCTTTACTTCTGCCCTTGCATGGATGTTCATAAAATGAAAGGGACTGCTAATATTTATTTGATATCTACTGTCAGCCAAACACTGAAGTCGGTTGCCTTATAACTAACGTCTTCGCAAAACATGATGTTTTATTGACTTTAACTTTAAGTCATATTACAGTGGTCCATGCCACCACTGCAGAAACCCTCCTGCAGAAAATGTAAGGAAGACAGAGTTCAAATCCCCTCACTGCTGTTATCAAACACTTAGTTTTTTAAGGTGGTAATAGTCAATAGTTTTAGGATGCAAAATACAATTATTAAGTGCCTGTGATTTTTCCTGAATATTAAGAACCAAGTTTGCAACTTATTAAGAGCTCATGATTTTAAAGCATGGTGTTGTCATGTTACAAAATTTGAGATTTTATGTACCTTTCCCCTCAGCTTTCATTCCTTCCTTCCTTGAGAACAGCGTGGAGTTAGGGAACAGTACCAGGTTAAGTGTGGGGTAAACAGCTAACCTTCTTTAAGAGTTTCTGGACAGGGGTGGCCTCCAGAGGAAGCTGTAAAGGGTTGGCACCCTTCTACATTGCAGACCCTGTGGAGCATTAGAGAAGGAGACCAGGCTTCCAAGGGCCCCCTCCTTCCTTTCTGTGGGACATAATCCCTCAGACAGCGAAAGGCTGGCACCTTGAAGTCCTTCTCTTTTTTTCCCCCATTAAAAAAAATATTTATTGAATTTGTTACAGTATTGCTTTTGTGAGATTTTAGCTCCCTGACCAGGGATGGAACCAGCACCTACTATATTGGAAGGTGAAGTCCTAACCGTCAGATCAGCAGGGAAGTCTTGAAGTTGTGCTCTTTAGTGAGAGTGTATGCTCCTTAGGAAATATACACAGGCCAACTATGCCTGACCTGTTTTCAGAGATGCTCCTTTTCGATGATAAAAGGCATGTCAGGCTTGGAGATGGTGCCTGGATTCATCATCTGTGTGGAAAAAGAAAGTGTAACTTCTTCCTTAAGCTATGTTACTTGTTACCTGTGATCACAGTGGGTTTGCCAGTGCTAAATGTGTGGGTGGGTGTGTTTGGTCCTTGTTGTGTTTGATTCTTTTGTGACCCCATGCCAGGCTTCTCTGTCCATGGCATTAACCAGGCAAGAACACTGGAATGGGTTGGCATTTCCTTCTTCAGGGGATCTTCTCAACCCAGGGATTGAACCCATGTCTCCTGCATCTCTTGCATTGGCAGGCAGATTCTTTATCACTGAGCCATCTGGGAAGCCCGCCAATGTGAAGTACTTGTGTCTTATGCAGAAGTTTCAGTTCAGATCAGTTCAGTTGCTCAGTCATGTCCGACTCTTTGCGACCCCATGAACTGCAGCACGCCAGGCCTCCCTGTCCATCTCTAACTCCAAGAGTCCACCCAAACCCATGTCCATTGAGTTGGTGATGCCATACAACCATCTCATCCTCTCTCATCACCTACTCCTCCTGCCCTCAATCTTTTCCAGCATCAGGGTCTTTTCAAATGAGTCAGCTCTCCTCCACATCAGGTGGCCAAAGTATTGGAGTTTTTAGCTTCAACATCAGTCCTTCCAATGAACACCTAGGACTGATCTCCTTTAGGATGGACTGGTTGGATCTCCTTGCAGTCCAAGGGACTCTCAAGAGTCTTCTCCAAAACCACAGTTCAAAAGCATCACTTCTTTGGTGCTCAGCTTGCTTTATAGTCCACCTCTCAGATGTNATAAGCAGGGTGACAATATACAGTCTTGACGTACTCCTTTTCCTTTTCCTATTTGGAACCAGTCTGTTGTTCCATGTCCAGTTCTAACTGTTGCTTCCTGACCTGCATACAGGTTTCTCAAGAGGCAGGTCAGGTGGTCTGGTATTCCCATTTCTTTCAGAATTTTCCACAGTTTATTGTGATCCACACAGTCAAAGGCTTTGGCATAGTCAATAAAGCAGAAGTAGATGTTTTTTCTGGAACTCTCTTGCTTTTTTGATGATCCAGCAGATGTTGGCAGTTTGATCTCTGGTTCCTCTGCCTTTCCTAAAACCAGCTTGAGCATCTGGAAGTTCACGGTTCACGTATTGCTAAGCCTGGCTTGGAGAATCTTGAGCATTACTTTACTAGTGTGTGAGATGAGTGCAATTGTGTGGTAGTTACAGAGGTTTACTTGTGATGAATTGAGCTGATAAATATGTAGCTGAATGATGCTGCTTCATACTGACTGTCTCAGCGGACATACCTGCTTCTCCACACCCCTCTACCCTGTGCACCTAATATACCCACCGACTGAACAGCCATTGGTTTGGTAGCTGCTAGTTTTGTCTTCTGAAGTCTGTATTGCTATGTATTTTAAAGCAAACAATATTTAGAGAGAGAGATCTGAAACAAAGAGCAAATATGTAGCTTCCCACTCCTTCCCAGAGAGGCCAGTTGATTATCCTTTTTGGCTGAACTTAGATTTGGCCTTAGAATCTTTCTCAACTCCTCACTCTGGACAGACACTAGCAATGGAAGAGAGTGGGAGACAAGATGAAGCCTGTTGGTCCTCTGTGCCAATGTCATATTTTTACACGTTTAAAATTGGAGAATCAGGTGAAATTGGGTAAGAAGGCTTGCGTTCTTCTGAAGTTATAAGAAGAAAAAATCTCTTTTTAATGTTATAAGAAGAAAACAATTTATGTTTGTATGTGTGTGTGTGTATATATATATATATATTTGTTCATGTGTGTATTTATTTATTCATATACATTTGAGAGACAGAGAGAAATAGTAGTTGGCTATAGACAGGCAAACAAAAAGAACTGGATGTAGAATTTTCAGAGCCTATAATACATTCAATGAGTAAATTGTGGAAAGTAATGAGTATAATGTTATAAGAAGAAAACAATTTATGTTTGTATGTGTGTGTGTGTATATATATATATATATTTGTTCATGTGTGTATTTATTTATTCATATACATTTGAGAGACAGAGAGAAATAGTAGTTGGCTATAGACAGGCAAACAAAAAGAACTGGATGTAGAATTTTCAGAGCCTATAATACATTCAATGAGTAAATTGTGGAAAGTAATGAGTATGTAATATCTTCCCCATTATCCATTTTTATCATATGTAGCTAAATGTGCTCTTTAAAATGGTCTTTCTTGCAAAGAGAAAGGAGCAGTTTCTGTCTCCATGAAAAACTGTCCCTGGCAGTACCTGTCCAGGCTTGTAGTTAGGAACTATAACCTTTTTTATGGAATTTAAACACAGGGAGTGTTTCACATTGATTTCACTGCCACACCAAACCTAGGCAACATTCTGCTCTTTTCATCACTCTACGAGAAATGAAGAAATGGGTTAAGAGGATGGTCCTTATAGTCACAGCATCTGAAACTTAGTGGAAGTGGATATTTCTCCCTCCTTTTTTCCCCATTTCTTCTAGAGAGTAGGGGTAGAAAGTGTTGCGATCTCTTCAGGTCA
>SJYT01053172.1:138079-165393 GCA_006410635.1 Cephalophus harveyi
TTTTTCTATTTGGAACCAGTCTGTTGTTCCATGTTCAGTTCTAACTGTTGCTTCCTGACCTGCATATAGGTTTCTCAGGAGGCAAGTCAGGTGGTTTGGTATTCCTATCTCTTTCAGAATTTTCCACAGTTTATTGTGATCCACACAGTCAAAGGCTTTGGCATAGTCCATAAAGCAGAAATAGATGTTTTTCTAGAACTCTCTTGCTTTTTCCATGCTCCAGCAGATGTTGGCAATTTGATCTCTGGTTCCTCTGCCTTTCTTAAAACCAGCTTGAGCATCTGGAAGTTCACGTATTGCTGAAGCCTGGCTTGGAGAATTTTGAGCATTACTTTACTAGCATGTGAGAAGAGTGCAATTGTGCAGTAGTTTGAGCATTCTTTGTCATTGCCTTTCTTTGGGATTGGAATGAAACTGACTTTTCCAGTCCTGTGGCCACTGCTGAGCTTTCCAAATTTGCTGGCATATTGAGTGCAGCACTTTCACAGCACCATCTTTCAGATTTGAAATAGCTCAACAAGACTTGCCTTAGGGACTAAATATTAGCTTTTGTGTCAGACATACTGGATGTTACTTTTTTATTTGATAAAGAGTTTGTATGTGGCCCTTCCTTGCATTTTCAGCCTTTTAACCTAACTCCAAGAAGAATCTTAGCAGCAACATACTTTCTCCATGTTAATCTTTATATCTTCATTTCTTCTCCCCCAGCAAAATGAAATATTTTGTTTTGTGAGGTGAAATTAGTGGAGGCAATGGCACCATCATTGGGCTGCTAGTGAATCCCTTCATAGAGCATCAGATGGAATATTTAGGAAAGATAAAGTTTTCACTCTGAGTGAAGTCAAGTGGAGCTTTAGAACACTTGGTGGTATCTAAATGTCAGAGCTTGTTTTCACATTGGACTTCCATTTTATATAGGCATCCTAATCCTAAAGTTAGTGAATAAGCAACACACACACACACAAAATAAAATCTCTTACAAAAGAAAACAAAAAGTCCTAACATCATCAAATTTCCTTTCTAAGAAACTCTAAATTCCATGACTTTGCTGCTCTGATGGGCACTGGAACCCTCACAGGGGCTGAGCCCCCTCCTGACGAGTAGGTAAGATTACTTTGTAACACCTAGCCCCAGTCAGTGGGCCAGCCGAGGACCGCCACAGGGGCCAAGGCTCGGCCAGCGGAATGATTGTCAGGGCTGCTGCCGCTAAGGCGCTTCAGTCGCGTCCGACTCTGTGCGACCCCATAGACAGCAGCCCACCAGGCTCCGCCGTCCCTGGGATTCTCCAGGCAAGAGTACCAGAGTGAGGTGCCATTGCCTTCTCTGACCACCAGTGAGACCAGCCTAAACTGCCGGTCCTGCAGCAACAGGTGGTACTTTTCTGTAAACCCCAGGTTTTAGGGTGATTTGTTGCACAAATATAGATTGCTGATATAATGAATTCTCATGGATTTTATAAAACAAGCTCCCTTCCTTCCTTCCTAGAAAAGGAACCTGATAAAGCTGGATTTCTATCTATTCACCACCTAAGTAACACTAATCAAGTCCCAGTTTTCTTATCTGTAAATTGTGAAATAATGCTTTGTACTTCAAAATGCATTTTGAATACTGAATTATAATGTGAATAATCATATAGAGGAGTGATATTCAGAATAATGTCTGAGTTTTAGGTAAATTTTCTACTTGTCAATATTCCGATATATTGGGAAATACGACTTTCAAACAGGTAAAAACTAGCTTTTATTTCATCTTGTCTTTCTAGTTAATTAGAATCAAAATATCTCTGATAAACAAGATTGACTGGATCCTGAACTTTTCCTAAATTTCTGTAGAAATGGTTTAGGCATGGAAATAATGAAGGATGGTTTTTTAATTCCATTTGGTATGTAAATTTAGGAATTCGACATAAAGCACGAAAAACATTATGGACAACTTGAAATGCTAAATTATGAGGTAAAGTTTGAGACATGATAGAATCAGAAACCCCTCAGATGAGCAGCTGTTTCTCTTGCTAAACTTTGTTTCAACCCTGCCCAGACTTTGGCCAGTTGATATTTCTGAATTTCTTTGGCATTAGAGGTGACATATCACCAATGTCAACTAAAAAAAAAAAAAAAAAAAGTACAATATGGTAGTTGTGAGTTAACTTTTTATTTGGGGCAAAATGAGGACTATAGCCTGGAAGACAGCATTTCAGATAGCTCCAAGAAAGTGTTCCAACGAGGCGGGGCGGGGGAGGGGAAGGTCAGTAATATATGTGATTTTGGTGAAGAAGGGTACATGCAATCAAGCACACATTTTTGCAGAAGGCTTCTACTAGTCTTGTAAAGGTTACTGCTAGTTACAAGGAGTAGATGTTACCCTGAACGTTTTTAATACTTTTCTAAACATGAGGAGATGCAAGAACTGAACTCATAAAATCTTCTCCTAAAAATATCTAACTGAATTTCTGTTCTTCCAGTTTTTACATAGAACAGAGTGCCTCATTCCTGATCTTCACACTGAACTACTTTCAGGGGATGTTGAAGATCAGTGGTCATAAGGGCTTGTGATTTAATCCTTGTAGAGCCAGAGGGCAAGTGCCAATCTTTAGTTGGCACCAGTGAGATCCTAGAGGATTCATGAGCCAAAGAAGTTCTATCTTAATTTACATTAACTCAGAATCTTAAGGATCATCATTAAGAAGAGGGAAGCTATATTAGTCAGGGTTTCCTGAGGGGACAAACACAAATCTCAGCAATTTAACATAATGCATGATTTTTCTTGCTCAAGCAAGTTGCAGTGAAGTTCTGTTCATTTCCCCAAGGATGCTGCCTTCCATTTAGTGACTCAGGGCTCCAGGCAGCTTCTGTCTTTTATATCAGAACTGTCTGAGCATGTGTTCCTCATGGGCACACGTAAACAGGTGATTAGAGATGTAGGAGGCACATCAGCTTTAATGGTTTTGGTCTGAAGGGACACTTGTTACTTCTTATCCCCTTCTGTTGTTTAAAATTATCACACAGTGAAATTAAAACACATCTACAAGGGGATGGGGATGGGGGAGCTGGAAAACATAGGCAAATGTGGATATTTAGTGAGTGGCACATTATCTTTGCCACGGAGGAAATTAATTTCTTGGTAATCAAAACTTTGAGGTTTAAATTAAGAGAGGTAATATTCATAAAATACATAGTAGAATATCTGGCTCCATGAAGGCTGAGACCATATCTGTTTGGTCTACAATGACAATGATTTCTAGATGCTAGACACTGGACACAGTGCTTGACGAATATCTGGACTATGGAATTAATGAATAAAGGGCGAAATGAATAAATGGATAAACAGACAAGTGCTGCCTCATTTTCTTTCAATCGTATTTTAATGTCTTTGAGTATAGATAAGAGGGAAGCTATAGATAAGAGGGAAGCTTGTCTTTTCAGATTAGCACAATGTCCGGCACATAATATATAATCATTATGCATTTGTTAATGATGAGTCAAATGATAGACAAACAAGGCTCACATTTCATGTGCTAACTATGATGGCACTAAGTGATTTTCTTTTCCTTTCACAACAATAGGATGCATTGTATCTCTCTCTGGAAGTATACTTTAGAAGTATAATATTGGAAACAAAACAAAAGAAAACAACTCTGTTCAACTTCAAAATACCAGGACAAATGTTCTCTACGTGCTACATGGAGTTGAAGGCATTTAACATAACTGTACCATCCAGAACACATTGATTTTCATTTTTAAACAAACATAAATTTCTGAGCTAGTCCTTTGAGAACTATGATTTGTTGATATAAATTCAATATGATCCCAACCTGCATAGTAAAAATGTTTTGATTCCTTTGTCAAGTTTTGTGGAACATTCTTTTGATCTTGGCAATCTCTCGTATATTAGCTATTCTCTTTCTTCTAATTTCTAGAGACAGACATTAATTATTTTTCCCTACACTTCTGGGAGTCATACACATGATATTATTACTAGACAGTGACAGTAGATTATCTCCCTAAGACTTTTAAGTTGGAGTAGTACCAAGGGCTTCTGCAAGCTGGAAACTGGGTCTTAGTGGATGACTCTCTCCTTGAGTTTGTTAGTTTGTTGTTTCACTTAATTACAGCAAGCAAGTAGAATGAAGTGCTTATTTGTCCATGAAGACATGAAGAACATCTTTTCATTTTTATTTACAAGAGGTACTTTCTTATTGAAAATTCTAAGTAGATGGGAAACTTGCATTTTTCCCCAGGGGGAGAAACAGAAATACTTGAAATACTGAGAAACATGAATTGGAGAAAAATCTTAGTGTGTAAGCATTTGGTACTGATGCTACAATCTATCCATTTGGCAAATGAAGAAATAATGTAAGTTTTATCAGCAGACAACTCTCACTTTGGCCACAAACTTGTTTGTAAAGTTTGTGACTTGTTTGTTGGCTTTTAAAAAACATATTCATTTATATTGATGAAATTATTTGCAAAGCAAAAATAGAGACACAGATGCAGAAAGCGGATACTAGGAGGGGTGGAGGTGAAATGAATTGTGAGAGTGGGATTGGCAGATATACAGTGAGAAAGAAAGTGAAGTGAAAGTGATAGTCGCTCAGTCGTGTCTGACTCTTTGCAACCCCATGCACTGTAGCCTGCCAGGTTCCTCTGTCCATGGAATTCTCCAGGCAACGATACTGAAGTGAATTGCAGGGATCCTCCCAACCCAAAGATTGAACCTGGGATTCCTGCATTGCAAGCAGATTCTTCTACTGTCTGAGCCAGTTATATATTTCACAGAACTAATGAGAATCTACTGTGTAAGGAACTCTACTAAATGCTCTGTAGTTACCTAAATGGGAAGGAAAACCAAAAAAAGAGGGACTATATGTATACATATGGCTGATTCACTTTGCACTACAGCAGAAATTAACACAACATTGTAAATTAAATATACTCCAATAAAAATTAATTTTAAAAAGTACATTCATTTATTTAGTAGTTATTGAGTCCATACTACATGCCAGGCATTGTTCTAGGGGCTGTGGATACAGCAGTGACCATAACAGTAAAACAAAATAAAATGAAGCAAACAGAAACATTTATCCCCTTAGAGAGAGTTTAAGGAACTTGCCCCAAATGACACAGCTATTAGGTAACAGCAGTGGGACTGAAACTAGACAGTCTGACTTCTAGCCCATGCTTTTTACCACCAAGCTGTGGTCCCATCCTCTTTTCCTTAATAACCTTTATTTTTAGAACAGTTTTGGATTTACAGAAAAATTGAGCTACAGTATAAAGAATTGATGCTTTTGAACTGTGGTGTTGGAGAAGACTCTTGAGAGTCCCTTGGACTGCAAGGAGATCCAACCAGTCCATTCTGAAGGAGATCAACCCTGGGATTTCTTTGGTAGGAATGATGCTAAAGCTGAAATTCCAGTACTTTGGCCACCTCATGCGAAGAGTTGACTCATTGGAAAAGACTCTGATGCTGGGAGGGATTGGGGGCAGGAGGAGAAGGGGATGACCGAGGATGAGATGGCTGGATGGCATCATTGACTCGATGGACATGAATCGAAGTGAACTCCTGGAGTTGGTGGTAGACAGGGAGGCCTGGCATGCTGTGATTCATGGGGTTGCAAAGAGTCGGACACGACTGAGTGACTGAACTGAACTGAACTAATACAACTGGTAAAGAATCTGCCTGCAATGCAGGAGACCTGGGTTCAATCTTTGGGTTGTGAAGATCCCCTGGAGAAGGGAAAGGCTACCCACTCCAGTATTCTGGTCTGGAAAATTCCATGGACTGCATAGTCCATGGGATCACAAAGAGTCAGATGCGACTGATTTTCACTATGATATGATACAACTTTCTCACACATATGTTGACCTTGATGCAGAAAACAGCAAAATGGATCAAACATGAGTATACCCAGTGTTGTTACCATCTCCTTACTCTGAAATCATGTTACAATAGAGGTAACTGAAAATTGTCCTAGTCCTAGGTTATTCATTAATTTATCCAACAGTTAATTATAGAGCCTCATTCCTGTGTTAGGATGCTCAAGCAATGCATAGACAGATGTGGCCCCTACACTTACAAAGATTATGATAGAGTGTAAACTGAGAAATCATGTTACAATAGAGGTAACTGAAAATTGTCCTAGTCCTAGGTTATTCATTAATTTATCCAACAGTTAATTATAGAGCCTCATTCCTGTGTTAGGATGCTCAAGCAATGCATAGACAGATGTGGCCCCTACACTTACAAAGATTATGATAGAGTGTAAACTGTGACGTGTAAGCTGTAACATAAATAATATCAAAGTGAGTATAAAATTACAAAAGAAAGAGATTTTAAAAGACAATGTGGTGTATATATAGCATGGGGAATTCTACTCAGTCATCTGTAATAATCCGTATGGGAAAAAAAAATCTGGGAAGAAAAAGTGAATGTATGTGTATGTATAACTGAACCACTTTGCCATAAACCTGAAATTAATGCAACATTGTAAACCAACTATATTCTAATATAAAATAAAAATTTAAAAATAACAATGTGGCACACAATTTTAGATGGGATTTATATAAGTCCTGTGTGAGATAATAATATATCATTGGCATCTGAAGGATGGGTAAGAGTTTGCCTTGCAAAGAGAAGAGGAGAGGGTATTTCAGGCAAGAGGGTCAAGAAACCAGTTACTGATGAGGCTGAGAATGTGGGTCTTTCTAATATAAAGGAGGTGAGTTGGTAAAGGTAATGGAACATGGCTGGCCTGGGAGAAAGAAGGAAAGCCAGGAGAATTTGTTATCCTCAAATCAAGAGAAAGTGTGATGCCATAAGGTCAAGTAAGTTTGAGATAAAAAAACTGGAGGCTGTTGGTGACCTTGCATTAATTTGTGATTATCAGCATTAGCACAAGAGTTGTTTTAAATTTTTTTTTTTTTTTTTCTAATTCAAGTGCATGTTTTCTTATCAAGAGCAGCATCCTCAGGTTTAGGGTAAAGAAGTGTTTTTGAAGTGGGCTGATTAATTAATGGAAGATGATAGAGTGCCCAGAGTGTGCAAAGATAACACTTAGGAGCAGCTTGCATGTAGAGGAAAAGAGCACAGTGGCCAGAAAGGATCGAGCTCTTTCTAAGTTGACACCAGTTCGAGCAAGTTAAAATGCTGATTTTAGAGAACTGAGAATGATATTGCGAACAGGAGGGTAAGAGGACTGAAAATGAAAGTTGGAAGATGACTAAGAAGCCAGGAAGGTAGGACTGAGCATGTGGAGTGCCCGGCCTTTGCTGGCAGGAGCCTCCAAGTTTATTGGAGGGAAAAAGTAAAAATAAAGATTTAAGTTAGTAGATTTGATGGAAATATTAATTAGGGTCTTAAAGAAGTATGAAGTAAGAAATTGGTGTGGAGTTGAGAGAGAAAGGGTGGGAAGTGGGGAGGAGAAGCAGGTATCCGAAGCAGCGAGGGTGGCAGACCGTCACTCATTTGGGAAATGGTGTGAAGAATGCCAAGTAGTGCCCAGTAGCCTCTTGAACAGGTAATCAAGAAACTTAGTGACGTCAGCAAATTGGAGTCAGATTTCAGTGGACCTAGACACAAAATGTTAGTAATTTGCATAAAGTTTATTTCTCGTATTACTTGGTATTAAGCCCAGGATGGTACAGAGGAATCTGGATTCCTCTGTTTGATACGCTGTTTTCTGCATCATTTCACTTCCCCTTCTTGGTCCAAAAGGGTGTTCCTATCCAACCATCAGGAAGCAACAAGGAACACACATCCAATGAAAGCACACATCCATTCCTTGTTTAAGTTTGTTATCAGAGAGTAGATGATAGAATGGATGCCTTCAGGGACTGAGGAATTTCCAGTGTTAAAAGTTGAGAATCTGACTGTGGGAAAAATGGAATAGCTGAGATGATATGAGGAAGAATCCCTGGAGACAAGGAATCCAAGGATCAAAGAAGCCACATGAGATCGGTGATTCCTGAGGACTATGAGGTCTCCATCAATGACAGATGTTGAAGAAGAGAGAAAGAGAACTCAGAACCCAAGTCTTTGCTGAATTAAGGGTGAAAACCATGAAGGTGGTAGACAGGCAGAGGGAGACTGGGAATATTTACCAGATAGTGAACGTAACAGTGATGAATGTGTTCTAAACTTGAAAGTGAAAGTTGCTCAGTTGTGTCTGACTCTTTGCGACCCCATTCTAAGTAGTCAGGAGATAAACACAGGGTGGAGCAGCCTGAGAGTTGGGAAGAGGATGTGGTATTCGCGTCTGCCTACAATGTGGGAGACCTGGTTTCAATCCCTGGGCCAGGAAGATCTCCTGGAGAAGGAAATGGCAACCCACTCCAGTATTCTTGCCTGGAAAATCCCATCGACGGAGGATCCTGGAAGGCTACAGTCCATGGGGTCAGAAAGAGTCGGACATGACTGAGCGACTTCACTTTCACTTTCTATGTGGTATAAATGTGTTGAGGACATTGATGAGGTAGGGTTACTTGGGCAGATGATCTAGAAAATAGGAAGCTACCATCTTTTCTAAATGAAACTTAACGAATATTGTGACGATACGGGGCATAGTTGTTACCTAAGGAAACACTCAAGTGCGTGAGCCTGAGAATAAAACATTATTTTGAAGTTTGTTATCATACATGTTAATATGAATGAGGGTTCCCCTGGTGGCTCAGAAGGTAAAGAATCTGCCTGCAATGCAGGAGACCCAGGTTTGATCCCTAGGTCAGGAAGATCCCCTGGAGAAGGATATGGTTACTCCTTCCAGTATTTTATTTTATTTTATTTTACTTTACAATACTGTATTGGTTTTGCCATACATCAACATGAATCCGCCATGGGTATACATGAGTTCTCAATCCTGAACCCCCCTCCCACCTCCCTCCCCATACCATCTCTCTGGGTCATCCCAGTGCACCAGCCCCAAGCATCCTGTATCCTGCATTGAACCTAGACTGGCGATTCATTTCTTACATGATATTATACATGTTTCAATGCCATTCTCCCAAATCATCCCACCCTCTCCCGCTCCCACAGAGTCCAAAAGTCTGTTCTATATTTCTGTGTCTCTTTTGCTGTCTCACATACAGGGTTATCGTTACCATCTTTCTAAATTCCATATATATGTGTTAGTATACTGTACTGGTGTTTTTCTTTCTGGCTTACTTCACTCTGTATAATCGGCTCCAGTTTCATCCACCTCATTAGAACTGATTCAAATGTATTCTTTTTAATGGCTAATATTCCATTGTGTATATGTACCACAGCTTTCTTATCCATTCATCCGCTGATGGACATCTAGGTTGCTTCCATGTTCTGGCTATTATAAATAGTGCTGCGATGAACATTGGGGTACACGTGTCTCTTTCAATTCTGGTTTCCTCGGTGTGTATGCCCAGCAGTGGGATTGCTGGGTCATAAGGCAGTTCTATTTGCAGTTTTTTAAGGAATCTCCACACTGTTCTCCATAGTGGCTGTACTAGTTTGCATTCCCACCAACAGTGTAAGAGGGTTCCCTTTTCTCCACACCCTCTCCAGCATTTATTGCTTGTAGACTTTTGGATCGCAGCCATTCTGACTGGTGTGAAATGGTACCTCATTGTGGTCTTGATTTGCATTTCCCTGATAATGAGTGATGTTGAGCATCTTTTCATGTGTTTGTTAGCCATCCGTATGTCTTCTTTGGAGAAATGTCTGTTTAGTTCTTTGGCCCATTTTTTGATTGGGTCATTTATTTTTCTGGAGTTGAGCTGCATAAGTTGCTTGTATATTTTTGAGATTAGTTGTTTGTCAGTTGCTTCATTTGCTATTGTTTTCTCCCATTCAGAAGGCTGTCTTTTTACCTTGCTTATAGTTTCCTTTGTTGTGCAGAAGCTTTTAATTTTAATTAGATCCCATTTGTTTATTTTTGCTTTTATTTCCAGTATTCTGGGAGGTGGATCATAGAGGATCCTGCTGTGATTTATGTCGGAAAGTGTTTTGCCTATGTTCTCCTCTAGGAGTTTTATAGTTTCTGGTCTTACGTTTAGATCTTTAATCCATTTTGAGTTTATTTTTGTGTGTGGTGTTAGAAAGTGATCTAGTTTCATTCTTCTACAAGTGGTTGACCAGTTTTCCCAGCACCACTTGTTAAAGAGATTGTCTTTACTCCATTGTATATTCTTGCCTCCTTTGTCGAAGATAAGGTGTCCATAGGTGTGTGGATTTATCTCTGGGCTTTCTATTTTGTTCCATTGATCTATATTTCTGTCTTTGTGCCAGTACCATACTGTCTTGATGACTGTGGCTTTGTAGTAGAGCCTGAAGTCAGGCAGGTTGATTCCTCCAGTTCCATTCTTCTTTCTCAAGATTGCTTTGGCTATTCGAGGTTTTTTGTATTTCCATACAAATCTTGAAATTATTTGTTCTAGTTCTGTGAAAAATACCGCTGGTAGCTTGATAGGGATTGCATTGAATCTGTAGATTGCTTTGGGTAGTATACTCATTTTCACTATATTGATTCTTCCGATCCATGAACACGGTATATTTCTCCATCTATTAGTGTCCTCTTTGATTTCTTTCATCAGTGTTTTATAGTTTTCCATATATAGGTCTTTAGTTTCTTTAGGTAGATATATTCCTAAGTATTTTATTCTTTTCGTTGCAATGGTGAATGGAATTGTTTCCTTAATTTCTTTTTCTACTTTCTCATTATTAGTGTATAGGAATGCAAGGGATTTCTGTGTGTTGATTTTATATCCTGCAACTTTACTATATTCATTGATTAGCTCTAGTAATTTTCTGGTGGAGTCTTTAGGATTTTCTATGTAGAGGATCATGTCATCTGCAAACAGTGAGAGTTTTACTTCTTCTTTTCCAATTTGGATTCCTTTTATTTCTTTTTCTGCCCTGATTGCTGTGGCCAAAACTTCCAGAACTATGTTGAATAGTAGCGGTGAAAGTGGGCACCCTTGTCTTGTTCCTGACTTTAGGGGAAATGCTTTCAGTTTTTCACCATTGAGGATAATGTTTGCTGTGGGTTTGTCATATATAGCTTTTATTATGTTGAGGTATGTTCCTTCTATTCCTACTTTCTGGAGAGTTTTTATCATAAATGGATGTTGAATTTTGTCAAAGGCCTTCTCTGCATCTATTGAGATAATCATATGGCTTTTATTTTTCAATTTGTTAATGTGGTGAATTACATTGATTGATTTGCGGATATTGAAGAATCCTTGCATCCCTGGGATAAAGCCCACTTGGTCATGGTGTATGATCTTTTTAATGTGTTGTTGGATTCTGATTGCTAGAATTTTGTTAAGGATTTTTGCATCTATGTTCATCAGTGATATTGGCCTGTAGTTTTCTTTTTTGGTGACATCTTTGTCAGGTTTTGGTATTAGGGTGATGGTGGCCTCATAGAATGAGTTTGGAAGTTTACCTTCCTCTGCAATTTTCTGGAAGAGTCTCAGTAGGATAGGTGTTAGCTCTTCTCGAAATTTTTGGTAGAATTCAGCTGTGAAGCCGTCTGGACCTGGGCTTTTGTTTGCTGGAAGATTTCTGATTACAGTTTCAATTTCCGTGCTTGTGATGGGTCTGTTAAGATTTTCTATTTCTTCCTGGTTCAGTTTTGGAAGTTTGTATTTTTCTAAAAATTTGTCCATTTCTTCCACGTTGTCCAATTTATTGGCATATAATTGCTGATAGTAGTCTCTTATGATCCTTTGTATTTCTGTGTTGTCTGTTGTAATCTCTCCATTTTCATTTCTAATTTTATTGATTTGATTTTTCTCTCTTTGTTTCTTGATGAGTCTGGCTAATGGTTTGTCAATTTTATTTATTTTTTCAAAGAACCAGCTTTTGGCTTTGTTGATTTTTGCTATAGTCTCTTTTGTTTCTTTTGCATTTATTTCTGCCCTAATTTTTAAGATTTCTTTCCTTCTATTAGCTCTGGGGTTCTCCATTTCTTCCTTTTCTAGTTGCTTTAGGTGTAGAGTTAGGTTATTTATTTGACTTTTTTCTTGCTTCTTGAGGTGTGCCTGTATTGCTATGAACTTTCCTCTTAGCACTGCTTTTATAGTGTCCCATAGGTTTTGGGTTGTTGTGTTTTCATTTTCATTCGTTTCTATACATATTTTGATTTCTTTTTTGATTTCTTCTGTGATTTGTTGGTTATTTAGAAGTGTGTTGTTCAGCCTCCATATGTTGGAATTTTTAATAGTTTTTCTCTTGTAATTGAGATCTAATCTTAATGCATTATGGTCAGAAAAGATGCTTGGAATGATTTCGATTTTTTTGAATTTATCAAGGTTAGATTTATGGCCCAGGATGTGATCTATCCTGGAGAAGGTTCCGTGAGCACTTGAGAAAAAGGTGAAATTCATTGTTTTGGGGTGAAATGTCCTATAGATATCAATTAGGTCTAATTGTTCTATTGTATTATTTAAAGTTTGGGTTTCTTTGTTAATTTTCTGTTTAGTTGATCTGTCCATAGATGTAAGTGGGGTATTAAAGTCTCCCACTATTATTGTGTTATTGTTAATATCTCCTTTCATACTTGTTAGCATTTGTCTTACATATTGCGGTGCTCCTATGTTGGGTGCATATATATTTATAATTGTTATGTCTTCTTCTTGGATTGATCCTTTGATCATTATGTAGTGGCCTTCTTTGTCTCTTTTCACAGCCTTTGTTTTAAAGTCTATTTTATCGGATATGAGTATGGCTACTCCTGCTTTCTTTTGGTCTCTATTTGCATGGAATATCTTTTTCCAGCCCTTCACTTTCAGTCTGTATGTGTCCCTTGTTTTGAGGTGGGTCTCTTGTAGGCAGCATATATAGGGGTCTTGTTTTTGTATCCATTCAGCCAGTCTTTGCCTTTTGGTTGGGGCATTCAACCCATTTACGTTTAAGGTAGTTATTGATAAGTATGATCCCGTTGCCATTCACTTTATTGTTTTGGGTTCGGGTTTATACGCCCTTTTTGTGTTTCCTGTCTAAAGAATATCCTTTAGCATTTGTTGGAGAGCTGGTTTGGTGGTGCTGAATTCTCTCAGTTTTTGCTTTTCTGTAAAGGTTTTTATTTCTCCTTCATATTTGAATGAGATCCTTGCTGGGTACAGTAATCTGGGCTGTAGGTTATTTTCTTTCATCACTTTAAGTATGTCTTGCCATTCCCTCCTGGCCTGAAGAGTTTCTGTTGAAAGATCTGCGGTTATCCTTATGGGAATCCCCTTGTGTGTTATTTGTTGTTTTTCCCTTGCTGCTTTTAATATTTGTTCTTTGTGTTTGGTCTTTGTTAATTTGATTAATATATGTCTTGGGGTGTTTCGCCTTGGGTTTATCCTGTTTGGAACTCTCTGGGTTTCTTGGACTTGGGTGATTATTTCCTTCCCCATTTTAGGGAAGTTTTCAACTATTATCTCCTCTAGTATTTTCTCATGGTCTTTCTTTTTGTCTTCCTCTTCTGGGATTCCTATTATTCGAATGTTGGAGCGTTTCATATTGTCCTGGAGGTCTCTGAGATTGTCCTCATTTCTTTTAATTCGTTTTTCTTTTTCCCTCTCTGATTCATTTATTTCTACCATTCTATCTTCTATTTCACTAATCCTATCTTCTGCCTCCGATATTCTACTATTTGTTGCCTCCAGAGTGTTTCTGATCTCATTCATTGCATTATTCATTGTATATTGGCTCTTTTTTATTTCTTCTAAGTCCTTGTTAAACCTTTCTTGCATCTTCTCAATCCTTGTCTCCAGGCTATTTATCTGTGATTCCATTTTGATTTCAAGATTTTGGATCATTTTCACTATCAATATTCGGAATTCTTTCTCAGGTAGATTCCCTATCTCTTCCTCTTTTGTTTGGTTTGGTGGGTTTTTCTCCTGTTCCTTAACCTGCTGGGTATTCCTCTGTCTCTTCATCTTGGTTATATTGCTGCGTTTGGGATGGTCTTTCTATATTCTAGGAGTTTGTGGAGTTCTCTTTATTATGGAGTTTCCTCACTGTGGGTGGAGTTGTATCAGTGGCTTGTCAAAGTTTCTTGGTTAGGGAGGCTTGTGGTGGAGTTCTGGTGAGTGGAGCTGGATTTCTTCTCTCTGGAGTGCTATGAAGTGTCCAGTAATGGGTTGTGAGATGTCAATGCTTTGGAGTAACTTTGAGCTGCCTGTATATTGAAGTTCAGGGGTGTGTTCCTGTGTTGCTGGAGAATTTGTGTGGTATGTCTTGCTCTGGAACTTGTTGGCCCTTGGGTCGTGCTTGATTTCCGTGTAGGTATGGAGGAGTTTGATGAGCTCCTATCGATTAATGTTCCCTGGATTTAGGAGTTCTTTGATGCTCTTGGGATTTGGACTTAAGTCTCCTGCTTCTGGTTTTCAGTTTTATTTTTACAATAGCCTCAAGGCTTCTCCAGATATACAGCACCAATGATAAAACATCTAGGTTAAAGATGAAAAGTTTCTCCACAGTGAGGGACACCCAGAGAGGTTCACAGAGTTACATGGAGAAGAGAAGAGGGAGGAGGGAGTTAGAGGTGACCTGAATGAGATGAGGTGGAATCAAAAGAGGAGAGAGCAAGCTAGCCAGTAATCACTTCCTTATGTGTGCTCCACAGTCTGGACTGCTCAGAGATGTTCACAGAGTTATACAGAGAAGAGGAGAGGGAAGAAGGAGACAGAGGTGGCCAGGAGGATAAAAGAGGGGAGTGAATAAGAGAGAGACAGATCCAGCCAGTATTCAGTTCCCTAAGTGTTCTCCACCGTCTGGAACACACAGAGATTCACAGATTTGGGTAGAGAAGAGAAAGGAGAGGGAGGAGACAGAGGCGACCTGGTGGAGAAAAAGGAGAGTCCAAAGGAGGAGAGAGCAGTCAAGCCAGTAATCTCGCTCTCATGTAAAAATGGATACTAATGATTGGGTTTTTGAAGGTATAAAATTGATAACAAATACCAAAAAACAAAGATTAAAAATCTAGAGTAGAGGTTGGATTTTCAAAAATACAATATTAAAGAAAAGAAGAAGAAGAAGAAAGTCACAAGAATTATTAAAAAGAAAAAATATATATGAAGTTTGCTTTAAAAATAGGGTCTCTTTTTTTTAAGTAATAGTAGGTTATAAAAGTGAAAATTAAAGGAGAAATAGAGGACTTAAAATTTTAAAAATGTTTTAAAAAAAAGAAGAGAAGGAAAACAACCAAAAAAAAATAAAAAAAAGAATGATCATAAGAATAGTAAAGATATATCTAGGACTTTCTCTGGTGTTGTGGGCAGTGTGGGGTCAGTTCATTTTCCAGTAGTTCCTTGGTCCAGCTTATATTTCTCAAGATCTATATGCCCCTTCCTATGTAGTCGGTACTAATGACAGGGTTTTGATCTTTTGCACCTGTCACTTCTAAGGCAGTTCCCTCTGTTTTAGCTTCTTCTGTTTGCTGGTCTCTTCAGTGTCTGATTTCCACCCTGACACAAAGGGGGTGATGGTGGACACTTTTTTTAGGCTCATTTGTTCAGTTGCGCTGTGGGGAGGGAGGGACGCTGCAAACAAATAACACTGGCGTGTGCTTGCTGTGTCTCAGCCACACTAGGCCTGCCCCCGCTCGTGGTGCACACAGCTCGGGCTCTAGGTTGCTCTGCTGGGAACCGCCTGAGGCTGGCCCTGGGCTGCATGCACCTCCCAGGTCTAAGCCGCTCAGGCTCAGGCACTCAGGTAGTCGTCAGAGGCGCAGACTCGGTTGGGCCTGCATTTTGTGCCCTTCCCAGGTCCGAGTAGCTCAGCTGTTTGGCGACTGCGATTGCTGCGACTTATCACCTCTCCCTTCCCTGCTGCTCAGTTTTCTGGGTGTACAATTGGTGCACCTTCTCATGCTGATGATGACTGTCCAGAACCCCATGAAGTCTTAGTTAACAAAGAAGCCTGTTTGCAGTTTGATAGATAATGTCTCTCTGGGGCTGCGATTCCCCACTTCCGGCCCTTCCGGCTCTGGCCGCCTGTCGCCGGAGGGGGATGGTCTGCAGACGGCTAATTCTGTTCCATCCTTTGTTCTGTGCACGGTCCTGGTGGTGTCTTATGTTAGAGCTTTTCACGTGGTAGCTATTCCAGAGTCTGGTTTGCTAGCCCAAGTTAGTTCGCTCTGGTTACACTAGGGGCATTTGGGCCCGATCCTTAAAATGCAATGCAGCCCGCGCCTCCCTGCCCAGCCCCCACTTGCTAGTGGCGGATGCAGGCATCTGCGCTGCTTCTCCGCTGGGGGAGTTACCGTTGGGCTCCTAATCTGTGGGTTTTAATTATTTATTTATTTTTCCTCCCTGTTATGTTGCCCTCTGTGCTTCCAAGGCTTGCCACAGACTCGGCAGTGAGAGTGTTTCCTGGTATTTGGAAACTTCTCTCTTATTAAGACTCCCTTCCCAGGACGGAGCTCCCTCCCTAACTCTTTTGTCTCTTTTTTGGTCTTTTATATTTTTTCCTACCTGTTTTCGAAAACAATGAGCTGCTTTTCTGGGTGCTTGATGTCCTCTGCCGGCATTCAGAAGTTGTATTGTGGAATTTACTCAGTGTTGAAATGTTCTTTTGATGAATTTGTGGGGGAGAAAGTGGTCTCCCCGTCCTATTCCTCTGCCATCTTAGGACCACCCCTCCCCACTCCAGTATTCTTGCCTGGAAAATTCTGTGGACAGAGAAGCTTGAAGACACGACTGAGCGACTTCACTTTCACTTTTCACTTTGATGCATTGGAGAAGGAAATGGCAACCCACTCCAGTGTTCTTGCCTGGAGAATCCCAGGGATGGGGGAGCCCAATGGGCTGCCATCTGTGGGGTCGCACAGAGTCGGACACGACTGAAGTGACTTAGCAGCAGCAGCAACAGCAGCATACATCCTAATCATGCTATTTTTGATAATTCTTAAAATTTGGAGTATCTAAATCCTTACAGAAAGCAAAGAAGAACTAAAGAGCTTCTTGATGAAAGTGAAAGAGGAGAGTGAAAAAGTTGACTTAAAACTCAACATTTAAAAAACAAAGATCATGGCATCTGGTCCCATCACTTCATGGAAAATAGACAGGGAAACAATGGAAACAGTGACAGAGTTTATTTTTTTTGGCTCCAGAATCACTGCAGATGGTGACTGCAGCCATGAAATTAAGAGTCTTGCTCCTTGGAAGGAAAGTTATGACCAACTTAGACAGCATATTAAAAAGCAGAGCCATTACTAACAAAGGTCTGTCTAGTCAAAGCTATGGTTTTTCCAATAGTCATGTGCAGATATGAGTGTTGGACTCTAAAGAAAGCTAAGCACCAAAGAATTGATGCTTTTGAACTGTGATGTTGGAGAAGACTATTAAGAATCCCTTCGACTGCAGGGAGATCAAACCAGTCCATCCTAAAGAAGATCAGTCCTAAATATTCATTGGAAAGACTGACGCTAAAGCTGAAACTCCAATACTTTGGTCACCTGAAGCAAAGAACTGACTGATTTGAAAAGACCCTCATGCTGGGAAAGATTGAAGGCAGGAGGAGAAGAGGACGACAGAGGATGAGATGGTTAGATGGCATCACCAACTCAATGGACATGAGTCTGAGCAAGCTCCAGAAAATGTTGATGGACAGGGAGGCCTGAGGTGATGCAGTCCATGGGGTCCCAAAGAGTTGGACATGACTGAGTGAGTGAACTGAAATGAAATCCTCACAAATTTGCTTAAGCAAATTTAAATTTTAAAATTATTTAATTTATAAAATATAATGTTAAAATATTTCAACAAAATAGAAAGTTATAAAATTAAAATCCAAAATGTCTTCCTAGTTTGAGTTCTCCACTTTTAATGCCACTTCTTAGAGACAGTTGGCTTTTACTCTTTCCAGATACCCCTTGATTGTTAATTCAATTAATTAAAATAATGCACTAATTTGTAATTTTTTAAATGAACCTTTTCTTTATGTAGTTTATGGACTAAATGCTTGTTTCCTCTCAAAATTCATTTGTTGAGATTCTAATCTGTAATGCAATGGCAGTTGGAGGTGGGATCTTTGGGAGATAATTAGCTTCAGATGGAGTCATGAGGATGGAGTCCCCATGATGGGATTAGTGTCCTTTTAAGAGGAGGAAGAGACACAGCTTCCCTCTCTTTGTCATGTGAGGGTGCAGTGAAAAGATGGCTGTCTGTAAGCCAGGAAAAAGCCCTCACCAAGATGAGAAGGAATTGTGCCATTTAAGTCACTTAGTGTATGATAATTTGTTATAGCAGCTTGAAATAAGACATACAGTTTCTGCTGACCTCCTGTTATGAAAAACTAGGAGCTTTGCAGTTATGATTCTGATATATTCTCTACTTCTTGATTTTGTTAGTGGTATTATTGTGTAAATGATTTTAGCACATTACTGACAGGGGGAATTTTTGCAGAAAGTAATGCCTGTTGCCAACAGTTCGCTATGTAAGTAAATATTGAAATAATCCAGTCGATAATGTTCAGGTAACAAAAGATGTATTAACACCACTCTGGTCAATAAGTTGCTAATTAACATACTTAGCCCTCTATTTCTTGATCTTAAACTTTGAAGAGTCCTACTAAGTAATATGAGGATATTGTTAAAGACAGTGCCAAAGAATGCTCATACTACAGGACAATTGCACTCATCTCACACGCTAATAAAGTAATGCTCAAAATTCTCCAAGTCAGGCTTCAGCAATACATGAATGGTGAAATTCTAGATCCTCAAGCTGGTTTTAGAAAAGGCAGAGGAACCAGAGATCAAATTGCCAACATCCAATGGATCATAGAAAAAGCAGCAGAGTTCCAGAAAAACATCTATTTCTGCTTTATTGACTATGCCAAAGTCTTGACTGTGGGAATTGCAATAAACTGGAAAATTCTGAAAGAGATGGGCATACCAGACCACCTGACCTGCCTCTTGAGAAACCTATAAGCAGGTCAGGAAGCAACAGTTAGAACTGGACATGAAACAACAGACTGGTTCCAAGGAAAAGGAGAAGGTCAAGCAAGGAGATCCAACCAGTCCATCCTAAAGGAGATCAGTCCTGGGTGTTCATTGGAAGGACTGATGCTGAAACTCCAATGCTTTGGCCAACTCAGTCGAAGAGTTGACTCATTAGAAAAGACTCTGGTGCTGGGAGGGATTGGGGACAGGAGGAAAAGGGGATGACAGAGGATGAGATGGCTGGATGGCATCACCGACCTGATGGACATGAGTTTGGGTGAATTCTGGGAGTTGGTGATGAACAGGGAGGCCTGGCGTGCTGCAATTCATGGGGTTGCAGAGTCGGACACGACTGAGCGACTGAACTGAACTGAACCCTATATTATGTCTCTCTGACCTTCTTCTGTTCTCCTTTTTCTTCGCCTACCTCTAGGCTTACCATGTCAAGCTTGTGTCTTTTACATTTTGTCCTATGACTATAATTAAATTCCTCAATGCTTTATCCATAAGTTGGTATTATACTTTAAAATTTTATCAATGTAGTTAAAACTATATTTGATTAATATTATTTCCTTCATAATCAGAGTGGAAAATAGAATGTCTGATTCCAAGAGTATGTGATAAATATGTTTTTTATTCTTATACTCTATCACTTACTCAAAATGACACTTAATTTTTGTTTAAAATTTCACTTGCCTTTAAAGCTTTTTGTCCAGTTTCTAATAGTCATGGAATTGTGGTTACTAGAGAACATGTGCCTTCATCTTATTATCACATACTTGGAATGGACTCTATGTCCTTTTTGAAGACTTTCTTTGCACACATCCTAATTACCATTTTCTGATTATTGCTTTTTCTTTAATTTTACTCCCAAAGTCATCCATTGTTTCTAAGATATTGTGATTTTTTTTTTTTTCCTCTTGGATTTCTCTTATGGTTTGCTAGAATAGATTTTCAATATTTTTGTTTGTTTGTTTTGCTTTGCTTTATTTTGTTTAAAGAAAAGGTAATTTCCAGAGTTCTTCTATATCATCCTTGATACTTTTTAATGTTCTATTTGAGATGTTGATCATGAGAAAGCATTTTCATGCCATGTTGATTCTTATTCCTTTGTAGATGTCATGCTTTTCTCTTGGGGAAGATTAATGATGTGCTCCCAGTGGAATGCTGGAATCTCTTCAAAATGTGTATGCCTGAAACCTTTTTAATTGGCTCTGAAGACTGAAGATAAATTTCCTTCTATCTTTTTAATCCTTCCCTCCTTTTTTTGTTCTCTTTGAACAATTTTTGGATTAGGTTTGGGCATTCTTCAATCTATCTTCCATGTCTCTTAATGTTCTTTTAATATTTTCCATCTCTATCTGTTTGGACTATGTTCTAGAGGTCTTCTTTGAATTTATGTTAATGATTAGTATTATTGTTATTCAATCACTTAAGTCATGACCAACTCTTTTAAATGCCATGGACTGCAGCACACCAGGCTTCCCTGTCCTTCACTATCTCCCAGAGTTTGCTCAAACTCCTGTCCATCGAGTGGGTGATGCCATCCAACCATCTCATCCTCTGTCACCCCCTTCTCCTCCTGCCCTCAATCTTTCCCAGCATCAGAGACTTTTCCAGTGAGTAGGTTCTTTGCATCAGATGGCCAAAGGACTGGAGCTTCCGCATTAGCATCAGTACTCCCAGGATCTGTGTCCATTCTGTTATTTAGTTCAGTAGTGCACAGTCTTTTTGGCACCAGGGATGGTGCCAAACCCAGGGATGGGTTTTGTGGAAAACAGTTTTTCCACAGACCAGGGATTGGGGTGGGGAACAGCTTCAGGATGATTCAAATGCATTGCATTTACTGTACACTTTATTTCTATTACTATTATGTCACCTCTGCCTCAGATCATCAGGCATTAGATCCTGAGGACTGGGTACCCCTAATTTAGTCTCTGTAGTCATAGTCTCTTATATTTTTCAATCATTTATTTCCAGGATCTCTTTCTTGCCATTTAATTGATCCTTTTTTTTTTAATAGTTGCTTATCTTGTTATGAATGCCTATTTCTTCAAATTTTCAGAGGACAAGAAATAGAATTTTTTAAAAATGAGAATGTACATTATGCCTATGTCCTCTGGGTCAGTGTTTTTATTGTCTATTTTGATCTTTTTCTTTGAAGTTGTGGATTTTCTTCAAATACCAAGTGAACATTGATCAGTGATTCATATTTACAAATGAAGAACCACATTGATCAGTGTAGATGGGAGCTCTGCATTTCTTTTACAGTTGTGGAACTGTTATCCCAAAATCATTATGCTTTGAAAGGGAAAATTTATTCTATACAAAGATAAGGGCCCTGTCTTGGTATATATTTCCCTTTAAGGTATATGGACAGGAAATATATAGGCAGACCCAGGTTCACCACGAAGCTAAAGAACATTTTTTTTTGACATTTGATTGGTTAGAATTTTTAGGTGCAAAACAAAGAATCCACTTTAGTTAGTTTAATCAAGAAGGTATTTATTGAGACATTAAATTACTCACTCAACTGTTGGAAGAGTTTCTGGAAGAAATGGCTGGTGGAAAAAAAAAGCAAAAAGCAGTTTCCAGAAGCTCAGTGAAGAACTGGCCTAATTAGGGAGTTGCTTGGCCCAAGGGCACTGTCCCTGTGCTTTCGCCTCAGCAGCTGGAGGACGCCCCCTGGGCCCCGCTGGCTGCCTCATGGAGGTCACACCCAGCAGAAGTCTTGTGTAGATACAGCTGATTAGCGGAACTGTCTACATTCTGGTTGCAACAGAGAGTAGGAAATAGGGCTTTAAAAAGCGTACCTCAAGAAACAGTATTCCCAATGTGCCGTACGTGTTAATAGGTTCAATCATGACTGACTTTTTGAGACCTCCTAGACTGTAGCCCGCGCGGCTGTTCTGTCTGTGGGATTCTCCAGGCAAGAACACTGGAGAGGGTTGCTGTGCCCTCCTCTAGGAGATCTTCCCCACCCAGGGATCAGACCTGCATCTCTGAGGTCTCCTGCGTTGGCACGTGGATTCTTCACTACTAGTGCCGACTGGGAAACGTTGCGATATGGGGAACCATCCAAAGCAGAGTGCTCAGCAAGAAGCAGCCTTCAGTGTCCCAGATCCTCCACGTGGGAAAGCACACCTGAGTGCACCGCGGTCTCTCGGTCCCTTCCTTTTTCACCTCACTGATCCCATGGCCCTGTACTTCCTGTGTATCTTTCTCTAGGCCTAAAATACACACTACCGGACTCTTTACAAATAAATCTTTCTCCTTAGAAAGCCCTGCCTGAGGCTTAATTTGGTCTTCATTGCTGCGATCAACTGAACAGACGATGAAACTGAAGGAGCTGCCCAACCCAGCTGGGCACAGCGCACCCTGTAACTAATTATTATTTCCACCTCAGTTTACCTGTATACTCCTATACCTGCACGGCCTTTGGGGCTTCCACCAGGGGGCGCTGTGCCCACCTCCAGTGCCTCTTCCTCTGATCCGACCAATGCATCGACCCATTGATCTGTTATCTTGCAGACATTTGTCAACACTTCTTGCTTTCTGTTTGCATTCTTCCTTTTTTATGCTATTATGGGTAAATTTTGCCCGTCTTCATTCTAATTTTATTAGAATTTTGGGAGGAATTGAAGATAAATGAGGATGTTGAGTCATTGCTTTTTACAAAGTTTAGCCCATATTTTAGAAATAGGCAAAACAAAACCTCCTGGCTACTTACCCCCTTTGCACTCTGCCCCATTTTTCCGTCTACATTGCCTATCAGGGACTGGCAGACAGTCTCTATAGAGGGTCACAAACAAATGTTTCAGGCCTTATTTGCACAATGGGCTCTATTGCAACTGCTCAAATCTCTGTTGAAGGGCAAAAGCTGCTCAGGTGATCCATGAAGAAATAGGTGTGGCTGTGTCCCAGTGACACTTGATTTACAAGGATGAGTGGCAGGCCGGGTTTGGCCAGCAGACCACAGTTTTTGCCCACTCCGGTCCACATGCAGAATCCTGAGGGCTGCCTCTGTCTTTCCTGATCATTCATGTTTGAATGTTTGAACTTTCAGTTTCTCATCATCCATAGATAGGAAAGATATGTTAATTGGGAAAATGTAGGTTTAATAACATGTCATCCTATTGATAAACAACTCTGTTTTACCACTTCTTAGCACCATGAATGAATTTCCAACAGGGCTTTTTGTGACTTTGCTTTTCTAATATAAAAGCAGCATTTGAAAGGGATTTTCTCGTGTATATTGCCTTGATAACAGAAACAATTTCCTCAAAATTAGCAAATTTACATGTTAAAAAGAAGAAAGGTAAAATCTCCAAAATTACCTTTAGGGAACCAAGTAGTGATGTGGCATCCATACCCAGTAAATTGGCTGATGAGGAGAGCAAGCTGAGTTTTCACTTAAACGGAAACCATATTAAAATTTGGAAGCCAGGAACAGGCAGAAGTGTGGCGAGCAGGTATAATCTAGAGTATTTTGAAGTTCAAATGGATCAGAAAGTTGCTGAAAACATATTTTCCCACACATTTCCTAAGGTGGATTTGTGACAGAAGCAGATTCTATTTCACTTTTTCATTTAATCCACGCAGTGCTTCAACACCAATCAAAAATCCCTTTAACTCAGATGTTCGGCTAGACATTTGTCTTTGCAATAAGGGGAAAGGAAACTCAGCTCTGAAGTTGTCTTGGAAAGAGCATGAACCAGAGGGGCACCTATTTGCTCTAGGTGCAGGAAATATCCACCTACCTCTGTCCGACAGGAGCCACTTCCCATCTTGCCAGTGTAGACATCTTATGATTTGGATCAGAGTCTGTTTAGTATTTGTGTTGTTTTGACAGCTTTAGCCTATATTGTTTACTTTTTAGGTACAATCATTTACTTTTCCCAGAGTTAATAATTATGGGGTTTTCTTCACTACTTGCTTAATCATTTGTATACCAGTGACTCAGCTCCCCAAAGACATTAGTTGGGAGGTCTCTCCTCGGTATATGTTATTTACATCAACTGGGCTCTGTGTTAATTTCATCTTGTTTAAGATTATGCTCTTTACTGAAAACTCCCCAAAATACCATCATTTTGAGAATTTCCTTTATGTTTCTATAGTTATGAATCTTTTGTTTCTGAGATTCTGGACCTTTGCCATTGTGAATTTATTTCTTTATTTTTAAAGAATATGGCTTTCATTATCTTTGTGGCAAAGAGCACATGTGAAGTAAACTTTTTGCAGTGATGTATATCTGAAATTATCTTTTTCTACATCATACTTGTTTGATAGTTTAGTTGAACAAAAAAATTCTAAGTTGCAAATTAAGTATCTGTAGGATTTGAAGCCATGACTCCATTGTATTTGGGCTTCTGTGCTTCTGTTTAAAAATCTGATGCTATTTTGATTCTTGATCACTCTTTGCTGACTTTTTTTTTCCCTTGTGGAAAATATTAGGATCTTTATCTTTCTTTTTTTCACATTATAATTCGTGTGTGCTGCAAAATTGGTGTTCCTTTAAATCTGGAATTCTAAATTCTTGGTTTCTGAAAACATTTTTATATTTTTTGGTTGATATTTTCTTCCCATTCTGCTTTAACTCAGTTTTTACTTTTGGAACTACTCTTATTCAGATGTTCAATCTTCTGGATTCCTCCTTTAGACATCTTATATTTTCTTTCATATTTTGCTTTTCCCATCTTTTTTCTGTATTCTGAGAGATATCTTTGTCTTTTACCTTGTCTTTGAGGTCTTAATTTCTTTTAGCATATTTTTAATTTTTAAAAGTTCAGTTTTGTTCTTTGAGTGTTTTTTTATATCATACAGTTCTTGATTCATGAATAAAATATTTACTATTCATTCTCTAAAAATATTAGCAATATTTCTGAAATTTTCTTCTCATGTATCATCTCTGCTTACCCTAGATATTTTGTTTTGTTTTTTTTTGTTTCTGTTTTTAAGTTTCTGTTTTGCATATTAATGGTTTTCTCCTCCTGAAATATCTGGCTATCCTTCCTTATCTGTTCAAAGGTAACAGTGTGGTATCAGAAATGGTTGAAAATTCTTATATGCAGCTTATAGTTTTCAAGTGTGTGTTGGCTCGGCTGTTTTCAGGAAGATTCCCCCAGAGAAGGGAAAGATAACCCTCTCCAGTATTCTTGCCTGGAGAATCCCGTGGACAGAGGAGCATGACGGGTTAAGGTATAAAGGGTCACAAAGAGTTGGACATGGCTGACAGTCATGATAAATGACTGACAGTTTCATTTTTTCAAGATCATTACCTTTTAGTCAGGTTGGTTAGAATCACTCAAGAAGAGTTGTCCAGCCTTTAGTAATCTCAGCTTTCATACGTAAACTTTTGTTTCCAGAATATCTCTGCTGCTAGCTCTGCCTCATTGCTCATTCAGTTCAGTTCAGTTGCTCAGTCGTGTCCGACTCTTTGCAACCCCATGAATCATAGCACTTCAGACCTCCCTGTCCATCACCAACTCCCAGAGTTCACTCAAAGTCACGTCCATCAAGTCGGTGATGCCATCCCGCCATCTCATCCTCTGTCGTCCCCTTCTCCTCCTGCCCCCAATCCCTCCCAGCATCAGAGCCTTTTCCAATGAGTCAACTCTTCGCATGAGGTGGCCAAAGTATTGAAGTTTCAGCTTTAGCATCAGTCCTTCCATTTATTTACTCTTTTTCGATAGGAATTCTCCTAACTGCCAGGGTGAGGCAGTTGCCTGGCTATGCAAAGTGTAAGAAAAAAATCTGGGCATCAAAGTTCTTCTTGGGCAAAATTGCAGAACACTCTTCAATTTTATATTTTTCCTACTGTCACTCCCTCTTCTAGAAGTTTCCATACTGCCTACTTTTCACTAGTGGGAGTTCTGTAGTAGAAAGGGGGTTGTTTTCTCTCTTCCTTCAGTTTTTCCAGGACCAGGTAAACATGTTTCCCCTAGTCCTTCTGATTTCACACCATCAGTTACATTGCTTTTATCTCCTCTTCACTTCCTTTTGTCTTTGTTGGTTTATTCTTTTAAAACAGTTTTTATTTGCTACCGTTTTATTGGAATTTGGAAAGGAGTGCATCTAAATGAACTTGTCTAATCCCCCCAAGCCATTTTCTAAAAACTTACCAATTCACTTTCATTTTATTTTAAGCAATATTTGTGAAATAATATTTTTTCTGTGTAACTATGTTTTCCTTACGCATAGAAAATAAGCACACAGCATAATTTTAAAATATATACAGTATGACACCATTTATATGTTTTTAAATAATGCAAAATAACTCCTACATTATCTAAGGAGACATAGCATAAATTATAAAATACATGTGCATGCAGTGGTAAATGCAATAACACAAAAAAATATTTTAAAATGTGTACATAAAGCTCAAGATTATTTTGTGAATTTCTAATTTTAAGCATAACATACTTTGAGAAAAGCTGTGCAATATTGCCCAGCATGGAGTTGACATTCCTAAGACATTTGTTGATTTGAAGAATTAATGGTCCCTGAGCATTCTTTAGAATAATTGTTTTTAATAGTGTATTTTACCCAGTGTGTTCTAATGTAAGTTGTGTATGTGTGTTTAGCAGCTGATCACTCAGCCACATAATGGAAGCAGCACTACAGATTGTGTACCCCCAGGAACAATTTCCCACTGCTGAGTTACCATATCACTCAGCAGGGTCAAGTCCCTGGCAGTGGCTTAAGTGTCATCATTATTTTCCAGAATATCACCATCTGCTCATTTGATCCATTAACCTCCTATTGTACCTCGTAAAAGAAGTGTCCAACTATAGCAGCAGAAACGCTGCGGAGCTAAGCAGAAGAAAATATGCTCCATACACACTTTGATTTGGGAACAGGGGTCAATGTGTCTCTTATTTTCTTTCTCTTTCCTAAATAGTTCATTAACTTTCCTGAAGGAAGATTGTAGCTTATCGAGATAAATGAAATGCTTCTGGTCTTGTTTGTTTTTTGCTGCTAACAGGTTGAAATCAATGAATCAATATTCAAATTTGTTACTTCTTGGTGTCCACCAACCTATTATACAGAGTGAAGTAAGCCAGAAAGAAAAACACCAATACAGTATACTGACACATATATATGGAATTTAAAAAGATGGCAATGATGACCCTGTATGCGAGACAGCAAAAGAGACACAGATGTATAGAACGGACTTTTGGACTCTGTGGGAGAGGGAGAGGGCGGGATGATTTGGGAGAATGGCATTGAAACATGTATACTATCATGTAAGAATGAAGCACCAGCCTATGTTCGATATAGGATACAGGATGCTCGGGGCTGGTACACGGGGATGATCCAGAGAGAGGAAATGGGGTGGGATGTGGGAGGGGGATTCAGGATTGGGATCTCATATACACCCATGGTGGATTCATGTCAATGTATGGCAAAACCAATA
>SJYT01053172.1:165879-183610 GCA_006410635.1 Cephalophus harveyi
CTTTGCCAACAAAGGTCCGTCTAGTCAAGGCTATGGTTTTTCCTGTGGTCATGTAGGGATGTGAGAGTTGGACTGTGAAGAAAGCTGAGTGCTGAAGTATTGATGCTTTTGAACTGTGGTGTTGGAGAAGACTCTTGAGAGTCCCTTGGACTACAAGGAGATCCAACCAGTCCATTCTAATGGAAACCAGTCCTGGGTGTTCATTGGCAGGACTGATGCTAAAGCTGAAACTCCAGTACTTTGGCCACTTCATGCCAAGAGTTGACTCACTGGAAAAGACCCTGATGCTGGGAGGAATTGGGGGCAGGAGAAGGGGACGACCGAGGATGAGATGGCTGAATGGCATCACCGACTCGATGGACATGAGTTTGGGTAAACTGTGGGAGTTGTTGATGGACAGAGAGGCCTGGCGTGCTGCGCTTCATGGGGTCGCAAAGAGTCAGACACAATTGAGCGACTGAACTGAACTGAACTGATTTTGATTGTAGTGGGTGAATGTCTTTGACAGAAGAGTGAATAAAAAGCTTTTTTTTTTTCCTAACTTGAGTTTCTTCTTATAATACAGATTAGACAGGGGTCCAGTTTCTACAGTATAAGCCCATTGCTTTCTCTAGATTAAATAATAGCTTATCTTAGTTTATTTAATTTTAATCTTGTTTAAATATATCCTCAAAATAATGTGAATTCAGCAGAATTCTAAATTAAGGAAATCATATTAAATTAACTTAAAAATTCAAACAGTATGAATTTGGGGCTCTTAAATTTTTGAAATCTTTCATAGGCCAGAAAAAGTAAAGCTAAAAAGAAAACTTCTTTCATGTAGAATAGATCATTATTTTGCTTTTAAGAAGATTAAAAATGGAACTCTGAAATTGATAAAGTGTATTTACAGAAAGCCTCCTGCTGATATAATGTTAAATGTTGAGAAACTAAAAGTTTTCCCACTAAGATTAGATACAAGGCAAGCACATTCCCTCTCATCTCTGCTTTTTGATATCGTGCTGGAAGTCCTGGTGCTAATACAGTAAGGCTAGTAAAGAAAGTAAAAGACATACAAATTGGGAAGGAAAACATGGAACTGCCTTTGTTCAAAGATGACATGATCATCTATGTAGAAAATCTGAAAAATCAGCACTAACAATAAAAACTGTTGGAACTTATAAACAGTGATAGCAAAGTTGCAGGATACAAGGTTAATGTATAAAAGTCAGTCACTTTACTATATACCACCAACGAACAAATGCAACTTGAAATTAAAAACACATTATCATTTACATTGCTGTTATTTAGTTGCTAAGTCATGTCCAGGTCTTTTCAACCCCATGGACTGTATCCCAACAGGCTCCTCTATCCATGGGATTTCCCAGGCAAGAATCCCAGAGTAGATCGCCATTTCCTCCTCCAGAGAATCTTTCAGACCCAGTGACTGAACACACATCTGCTACATTTGGCAGGCAGATTCTCTACACTGAGCCACCAGGGAAGTCACCATTTATATTAGCATCCTCCAAGTGAAATAATTAAGATATAAATCTAACAAATATGTTTGAGCCACATGAAGAAAATGTTGAAACTCTGATGAAACAAATCTAAGAACTAAATAAGTGGAGAGATATTCCAGGTTCATGGATCAAGAATAATATTGTCAAGATGTCAGTTCTTCCCACCTTGTCTGCAGAGGCAATGCAATCACAGTAAAAATCCAGTAAGTTTTTTTGTGGATATTGATAAGCTGATTATAAACTTTTTTGTGGAGGCAAAAGGCCCAGAGTAGTCAACACAATATGGAATAAGAACAAAGTTAGAGCACTAATGCTACCTGAGTTCAAGATTCACTGTAAAGTTACAGTAACCCAGACAGTGCGGTGTTGGTGAAAGAAAAGACAAATTGATCCATGGCAAATAATATATAGCCCAGAAATAAACCTGCAAACATATAGTCAACTGATCTTTAGCAGAGGTATCACAGTGGAATAAAGTAGACTTTTAAACAAAGAGCGCCAGAGCAACTGGACCTCTTCATGCAAAACAATGAATTTAGACACACACCTTATACCCTTCACAAAGATTAACTCAAAATGGATCACAGGCTTAAGTGTAAAATGCAAAATTGTAAAACTTCTAGAAGATAACATGAGCAAATCTTGGATGACCTTGATGATGGCAATGACTATTGAGATACAACACTAAAAGCAGTATCTATGAAAGGTAGAATTGATAAGCTGGATTTCACTAAAATTAAAAACGTCTACTCTGTGTCAGACACAGTCAAGAGAGTGAGAAGATAAGCCACGGGCTGGGAGAAGATATCTGCAGGAGATACATAAAGGACTACTATCTACACTACACACTGAACTCTTAAAACTCAACAATGAGAAAGCAACCAATGCAGTTAGACTAAAGACCTTAATATACAGCTCACCAAAGAAGACACACGGATGGCAGGATGCATGTGAAAATACATTCCGCATGATATATCATCAGGCAAATGAAAATTGAAATAATAATGAGATCTCACTACAACCCACTAGAACGCTATGTAGAATGGCAAAATCCAGAATACTGACATCACCAAATGCTGGTGTGAATGTAAGGTGAGGTAAGGTAAGGTGAAGTCGCTCAGTCGTGTCCGACTCTTTGCGACCCCGTGGACTGTAGCCTACCAGGCTCCTCCGTCCATGGGATTCTCCAGGCAAGAATACTGGAGTGGGTTGCCATTTCCTTCTCCAGGGGATCTTCCCGACCCAAGGATCGAACCCAGGTCTCCTGCATTGGAGGCAGACGCTTTAACCTCTGAGCCACCAGGGGTGTGAATGTAGAGCCACAAAAACTCGTAGTAATAGCCACTTTGGAAGACAGTTTGGCAGTTCCTTACAAAACAGAACATTCTTACTGTAAGATCTAACAGTTGGAGTCCTTTGTGTTTACCCAAATGAGTTGAAAACTTATGTCCACATAAAAACCTGCACATGAACATTTATAGCAGCTTTGTTGATTTTTGTCACAACTTGGAAGTGACCATGATTCCCTTTTGTGAGTGAAGGGATAAATAGACTGTCGTACATACAGACAGTTGAATATTGTTGTTGCTGTTTTAGTAACTATGTCATGTCTGACTCTTTTGTGACCCCATGGACTAGGCTACTAGGCTCCTCTGTCCGTGGGATTTTCTTGGGCAAAAATAATGGAGTTGGTTGCCATTTCCTTCTCCATGGGATCATCTTGACCCAGGGGTTAAACCCGCATCTCCTGCATTGCAGGCAGATTCTTTACTGTTGAGCCACCGGGGTTCAGTGCTAAAAAGAAATGAGCTATCCTCTGTGATGACCTAGAGAGGTGGGATGGGGTGTGGGAGGGAGGCTCACGAGGAAGGAGATATGTGTATACTTATATAGCTGATTCATGTTGTACAGCAGAAACTAAGAGAACATTGTAAAACAATTATCCTCCAATTAAAAATTATATAAATCAGACCATGTCATTTTCCTAGTTCAACCCACTGATGACTTCCCTACCTCATTTAAATAAATCTCAAGTTCTTCCCTTGAGGAAAAAAAATGAGCTATCAAGTCTTGAAAAGACAAGGAAGAACTTTAAATGCACATTACTAGGTGAAAGAAACCAATCTGAAAAGGCAGCTTGCTGTATGATTACAACTGTCTGACATTCCAGAAAAGGCAAAACTTTGGAGACAGTATAAACTTTGATGGTTGCCAGCAGTTGGGGGTAGGAGAGGGATGAATAGGTAGAGCACAGATTTTTAGGACAGTGAAATACTCTGTATGATACCATAATGATGGATACATGTCATTATTCATTTATACAACACCAAGAGTGAACCCTAAGGTAAACTATGGACTTTGGGTGATAATAATGTGTCCATGTAGAGTCATAGGTAGGGTGGGGGTGGATGTGGATAATGGGGGAGCTGTATATGTGTGTGGTGGAGTGTAGGGGAAATATCTATACTTTCCCCTCAGTTTTGATGTGAACCTAGTGCTGTCTAAAATAAATTGGCTTATTAAAAAAAAAATGAAGCTTAATGCTCAGTTCTCATAATCTTAACTTTGCATTGTTAAATATACTAAGTGTTTTAAATTTGCAGTTGTTTCCAAATGTATCATCCTTGTTGAAAATATTACTGCATTAATAAAAATTGAGAAAGTCATTGACCCTCCCTGATTCCCCTTTGAGAGGTAAAGCCTTCAGCAGAAAATGAAAAGCAATTCAAAAATAAAATTGATTCATTCCTTTCCATCCACCTCCACTTCTGTGACAATTTTAAAATATTTTATTTTCTGCACTTTTATAAGTTCATTTTTACCTTGTTCAAAAAGCTATCCCCATTGTCTGAGTTAAATTCTTCCCGTTATTTTATAGTTAGATGATGAGGTAATTTTTTTTATTCTTGACAAAGGACTCTTTTACATCTCTGTTGGGCCTCAGAGCTGAAACTGTTCTCCTAGAAAATTAAAAATTTGGGTTTAAGTAGGAAGCTCAGATGGCTTGATGTATTAGCAGAAATGCTGAAATCATCTAGTCTTCCAATTTTCTATAAAAATGCACAAGTTTTGGATTCATTCAATAAAGAAAGAAAAAAAGAAAAGATCACATAAGATTTTCCCTTAAAGTCAAATATTATCTTTTTAAGGAGAGTTGATATAAACATTTAAAAGAAAATAGGAAAATATTTAAACAATATGGTAAATATTTAAACACAGATAACAGATAATACATATACCATGCATGTAAAATATAGACATACAGATATGTGCATACATACATTTAAAGATACACAAATTATTTGGGTCCACATTGCAGTAGAGTTGACTTGACTAAATATAGATTGTATCTAGTTAATCTAGAAAAGAATAAGTCACTGCTCTTCATTTAAACCTGTCTTTTCGATACAGGAAGATCAGATTAACGTTGAATACGAGGTAAATTTTGCTTAACACTAAAACAACTTACTCTCACTATTTCAGACCAAAGTGACCGTGATAGATGCTGACTAGGGTACATTAGAGGTTTTCAAAGGTACAAGGAAGCTCTATCAGTGAGTGTCCATAGAAACTCAACAGGTGTTTTCATCAACAAGAAAACTAATATAGGTAATGGTTACAAAAGAGGAAGAAGGGCAGAAGACCAAAACCCAGAAAGGGTTCACTACTGTAGCAACTGTGAATCAGTTTCTTGTGGAAGAGATAAAGGAAAATGGTGCTCCCAGTACCCATTTGCTCCCGAGGTGGCCGTTGCGAAGGTGCAAGCCGCTGTCCCTAACATTTTGCAGGAAGACTACACTCCCATTGTATTGCTGGTGTTTGTATATATTGACGCAAAGTTTAGTCCCTGTTCATTGTTGGTGTAGAGAAATGCAAGAAGAATTGAGGATTTTTCAGTTTTTTCAGCTTTTTACTTGTTAGAATAAAGAGGTGACTTTTAAGACCCTATCATGTGGAACTGGAAACCAGAAGTCTAAGATGCTCATTTTCCTTTACATTTTTATTTTGGAAAATGTTTTAAATATTTCAGGATGAAAGGATGTTTTTTCCAGAAAGGAATTTTTTTGGTCCTCTCATTTCCCTGGGAGAACTGAACATGTCTAGCCAATTAATTTTTATAAACAAGGGTATGCCTTTTAGGTTCCTGAGTTTACTTAGTGTCTCCTATTAGATCCTTACCTAAAGAAAGCCCAAGAGTTTGTCTTTCAAAGATGCTCAAATTCATAGTTTGAAATTTTTTTTTCTGAAGATACAGGCAGGCTGTCTTAGCTCAGGCTGCTGTAACAAAAATACCACCTACCAGGTGACTTAAACAGCAGAAATTTATTTCTCGTGGTTCTGGAGTCTGGGAAGACAGAATCAAGGTCCTGATTAAGTTCCCAGTGAGCGCCCTCTGCTTGGTCTGCAGATGGACACTTCCCACTGTGTCCTTGTGCCACTGCTTCAAGGGCACAAATCCCATTCATGAGGGTTCCATCCTTACAGCCTAGTTACCTCCCAGAGGTCCACCTCCGAACACCATTCCGTTAGGGATAGAATTTCAGTGTATGAATTCCGGGGGGCCCCTAACACTCAGTCCATGGCATCAGGTTAAACTCTATTTCTGGCCTTAGTGTGATGTTTCTTACTTTATTAGCAGAAGATTGATATCTTTAAGCACATTAAATGAAGTGAAGTTGCTCAGTCGTGTCCGACTCTTTGCAACCCCATGGACTGTAGCCTACCAGGCTTCTCTGTCCATGGGATTCTCCAGGCAAGAGTACTGGAGTGGGTTGCCATTTCCTTCTCCAGGAGGTCTTTCCAACCCAGGGATCAAACCCAGGTCTTCTGCATTGCAGGCAGACACTTTACCATCTGAGTCACCACATTAACATGTACTCAAATATTTTTAATTATTTTCACTGGAATATTGTTTGTATCCTAATGTTGGGAGATGGAGTGCACAGTAATAAAATAATTGTTCATGACAATTAAAATTAGGAAATAAACTACTTCTCAATCAGTAGACAAACAGACAAATATGGGGAGATTCACACTAATGAGGCACTGGGGACTCAACACCTTACAAACAGATTTCTCTGAATTGCAAATTATTATTATTTTTTTTTGAGACAAAAGCAGTTTACAGACTAACATGAGAGAGAGAAAAAAACGTACATATACTGGTATATGCAATATAGATACTTTCAAAAGTCCTGCAAGGCTACATTCAAACTGCCACTGGTGGTTACTTGGAGATAAGATAGATCAGCACAGGGACAGGGAGGTGAAAAAGAAATGTTATTTTTTAACATGTAGATTTTTGAGATGCTTGCATTTTTAGGGAGCATGTATTCATGTGTCACATTTTTAATAAAATTTTCAAGAATATTTAGAGAGGACAGTCTAATCACCAATAAGTTCTTTGTATGTATGAACTTAGTCCTCTAAATACAAGAGTTCACCTTGTGATACTTATTGACATCTTTAAAATATTTTGCTGGAGCAAAAAGCTTCCATAAAAATAAATTTTATAACTTAAAATCTAAATGCAAAAGGAAACTCTATTAAATCAAAATAATACTTTTTTGATGTAATTTTCTTTTGAGATCTAGCCTGCACTTGACCTTGATTTGGCATTGTTTGACTCATCGGCACATTTCACAATTTCCATCAGTTCAACTGCTGGAATTTATATTCTATTAGCGCTAACTCTAGCAAATGTTATATCCTAGATTTGTTCTTTAAATAAGTTTAAATTAGTTTTAATTCAGAGCAGGGACTTTGTTTCACAGACACATGGGTAAGATTTGTTAATAAATAACCAAACAACACATTAAAAAAAAAGATTATTCTTGTCATAAAATAATTATGATAACTATTTTATCAATCTCAAAGATAGTTTTTTTTCCTTAAAGCATTAATTCCATCAATAATGAACTCTAGGAGAATAAAATTTTTCTTTGATAGTTTAAAAAAATTTTATGATGTATTTTTCACCATTTGAATTACTGGCCTGGAAATACATATAGGGAGTTATTTACAAATGTTTGCTTTCTCTACAGTCATGAAGATCCCAAGCTAAAATTTAAAAAATATTACATCCGAATGGTAAAACTGCAGCTCAAGTCTTTAGAAAATACATACACATGTTTCTTTATTGGAACATAATTTCTTTACGATGGCATGTTAGTTTCTGCTGTACAACAGCACAGATCAGTCATATGGATGCGTATGTCCCCTCCCCACTCGTGATCACTTTTGTTTTCTGATGCAGTCACCTCTTTAATGTCTGAGCAAATAGAACTGAAACTTTTGCTCCCATCACAGTGCCTCCAAGGTAATGCATCACCCACTGGGGATGTCTTCTATCAGTCAGTGATGTTTGACGGATGGTGAGGTGCTAGACGGCCATCAAGGAGGCATTCCAAGTAGAGAAGAGCATAGTAAAAACTTCATGCTCTGAAACTGCAGCTACATTTGTGGGAGGCAAATAGTTCCAAATGCTCCAAGTGAGGCTGCTGTGTGGCTGGAGTCCAGGGTATAAGAAGCCGTAGAGCATCATCATCTGAAGTGGGCAGGAGTGTGGTCCCATCATGGACACCCTTTCACTCCTTTGTGCGATTTACAGACAATGAGAGACAGGTGAGTAAATGGCTATGGGGATACACAGTGACCCTTCATTCTGCAAAAAGTTTTCACTTTTGTCTCAGGTTCAAAGGATTTGTTAACAAAATAAGCCACTAGTTATATACAAATAAATAGTACCAATATTTGTTAGAGAATTATCTACCTTACTTTCAATATACTAACCTTAAAAGAAAAGAGAAATAGAAACAGCAGGAGATGCATCACCAAATTGGGTTTTGACCCACATCCAGACTTAAAACAGCACTGGGAAGTCTCATTTCACGGCATATCTGGAGCCCCAAATGGGAAAAGGTCCCAGGAAGCCTGCTGCTCCATGGGTGAGACTTCAAAAGTTTCAGTTTGGGATTCCCGGGTTCCCGTTTATAATCCCAGGATGTAAACTGATATCATCACTAATCTGTGAGAAAATTGCAGTTCTGATTTCATGTTAATGCTCTTTGTTTGTCCTCTAAAACTTGGAATGTTGTTAAGCCTCTGTCTTGACCGGCCAGACCCTGGAAGGGTTCAGCAGTCTCTCAAGATTGCTCCCGCCTCTTATCTATGGTGCTCCAAGTCTTGCCCTCACAGCAGGTGGTCACGCACAGTCAGGGCAGTGTCCAGGCAGGTTAGAACCAAGGTCAGGAGCCTGCTCTGCTTTGTCTCTGAAGCCTAAACAAGATTAATTTCCCTGACACCCTTGAACAACATGGAGATTCATTCACATGTTCACTTACAGCATACAGTTGGCTTTCCACTGGAGCTGGGGATGCAGAGGGCTGTCTAGGGACTTTAGCATCCATAGATTTTGGTGGATTGGTCCTGGCACTAATCCCCTGTGGCTCCTGAGGGATGATTGTACCTGAAAAGACAAGCCTCTATATTCTATGTTACACAAATAGGATTGTATATAATAGTGCATATACTGACCTAAGAAAATTTAATATACTCCAACATATGATGCCACATTCCCATGTTTGACAACTCCTTTTGTTTGTTAGATGTCTTAAATCTCCACATTTGAAAACCTTTTGAAATACTAAGCATTCTTTCCTGGAACAAAATGAAAGTTCCACAAAATCCCTATCAGTTCAGAAAACACTCGAATGAATTTTTAATGAGGGTTTGGGTTATTCATTAGGCACATTCGCTAACATTTATTAAGGAGAGCTGATAACTCAGCTCCCAATTTAAATTCATCTTTCTGACCTCATCCTTCATTTGCCTCTGCACATACCCATTATGGCCCTGCAAAGTTAATATGATGGACGGTATCATTAAGTGTTAATTATGTGTCACATATTATCAGTGATGTTGGAATTTAAAAGTGATAGAGCTGTTGCCCTTGAGATAGTTTAGAGGTTTTAAACATGTGAAAACCTCTGTGTTCTATCCTCTACTTAGTACATATGCCAGAGGAGTATTGCTGGTCAGCAAAGAAACATTTTAGTCCAGTTTGGCCATATACTCTTCTTTGTGCTTTGGAAATGAAACACAGGATGGGTCCCTAATGTAAGTACATTATGAACAAGTCACCAGGGTGCATCTTTTAAAGTGCCCCATTGTTCCAAATGGATGTATTTCCTTCTATAAATTCTCTAATGTGTTGCTCAGCAATTGGTGTTTCTTCATAGAAAGTTAAAAAGGAGGGAAATATCTGTTTCACAGAAATTTGGCAAAAAATGCAGCAAACCTCTCTGCCCAAAAGTCCTTGCTTAATTCATTTTTATTGACTTTCCAATTCCAAATTTCTCAATATTTTTATTGGTCAAGCATGGGGAGAGACAGAATTTTCTTTCTTTCCTGCTTCTATTTTATGTGTCTTTAATCATGTCAATGTATGGCAAAACCAATACAATATTGTAAAGTAATTAGCTTCCAATTAAAATAAATAAATTTATATTTAAAATAATATAAACTTTTATTCAAGTCAGTTATTCTTTATATTATTAGTAATCACCATATTGATCACTTAGAAAAAACACCACTGTTAAGACAGCTAATTAACCTTAAAAGCTTTTGCACAAACAAAATGAAAAGACAACCTATAGATTGGGAGAAAATATTTCCAAATAATTCAACTGACAAAGGATTAATTTTCAAAATATACTAATGGTGTATACAGCTCAATGTCAAAACAAACAAACTACACAATCACAAAATGAGCAGAAGAGCTAAACAGACATTTCTTCAAAGAAGACATGCAGGTAGCCAGCTGGCACATGAGAAAATGTCCAACATCACTAACTGTTAGAGAAATCAGAGTAGAGTGACCTCACACCAGTCAGAATGGCCACCATCAAAAGCCTGCAAATTATAAATACTAAAGAGTGTGTGGAGAAAAGAAGACCCTCCCACACTGTTGATAGGAACGCAAATTGGTGCGGCCACTGTGGAGAACAGTACAGAGGTTCCTCAGAAAACTACAAAGCTACCATCTGATCCAAAATCCTACTCTCTGGCATATATCCAGGGAAAACCATACTTGGAAAGGATACATACAAACCAATATTCATTGCAATACTATTTACAATAGCCAAGAAATGAAAGCACAAATAAAGAAGATGTGGTACATATATACAATGAAACATTACTCAGCATTTAAAGAGAGTGAAATAATGCCATCTGCAGCAACGTGGATAGACCTAGAGATGAGCATACTAAGGGAAGTAAGTCAGAGAAAGACGAATATCATATGACGTCACATATGTGGAATCTGAAAAAATGATGTAAATGAACTTATTTACAAAACCGACAGACCCACAGACATAGAAAACAAACTTATGGTTGCCAAAGAGGAAAGAGGGAGAGGGATAAATTAGGAATATTAGATTAATAGGTTCAGTTCAGTTGTTCAGTCGTGTCCGACTCTTTACGACCCCATGAATTGCAGCACGCCAGGCCTCCCTGTTCATTACCATCTCTCGGAGTTCACTCAGACTCACGTTCATCGAGTCAGTGATGCCATCCAGCCATCTCATCCTCGGTCGTCCCCTTCTCCTCCTGCCCCCAATCCCTCCCAGCATCAGAGTCTTTTCCAATGAGTCAACTCTTCGCATGAGGTGGCCAAAGATAGCTTCCAATTAAAATAAATAAATTTATATTTAAAATAATATAAACTTTTATTCAAGTCAGTTATTCTTTATATTATTAATAATCACCATATTGATCACTTAGAAAAAGCACCATTGTTAAGACAGCTAATTAACCTTAAAAGCTTTTGCACAGCAAGGGAAATGATGAGCAAAATGAAAAGACAACCTATAGATTGGGAGAAAATATTTGCAAATAATTCAACTGACAAAGGATTAATTTTCAAAATATATTAATGGTGTATACAGCTCAATATCAAAACAAACAAACTACACAATCACAAAAAGAGCAGAAGAGCTAAACAGACATTTCTTCAAAGAAGACATGCAGGTAGCCAGCTGGCACATGAGAAAATGTCCAACATCACTAACTGTTAGAGAAATCAGAGTAGAGTGACCTCACACCAGTCAGAATGGCCACCATCAAAAAGCCTGCAAATTATAAATACTAAAGAGTGTGTGGAGAAAAGGAGACCCTCCCACACTGTTGATAGGAACGCAAATTGGTGCAGCCACTATGGAGAACAGTACAGAGGCTCCTCAGAAAACTACAAAGCTACCATCTGATCCAAAATCCTACTCTCTGGCATATATCCAGAGATACCATACTTGGAAAGGATACATACAAACCAATATTCATTGCAATACTATTTACAATAGCCAAGAAATGAAAGCACGAATAAAGAAGATGTGGTACATATATACAATGAAATATTACTCAGCATTTAAAGAGAGTGAAATAATGCCATTTGCAGCAACGTGGATAGACCTAGAGATGAGCATACTGAGGGAAGTAAGTCATAGAAAGACAAATATCATATGACGTCACATATGTGGAATCTGAAAAAATGATGTAAATGAACTTATTTACAAAACCGACAGACTCACAGACATAGAAAACAAACTTACGGTTGCCAAAGAGGGAGAGGGATAAATTAGGAATATTAGATTAATAGGTACACTCCTGTATATAAATCAGTAAAACAACAAAGTCCTAATGTATAACACAGGGAACTCTACTCAGTATTCTGTAATAACCTATAAGGGAAAGAATCTGAAAATAATATGTATAACTGAATCATTTTGGTGTATACCTGAAACTAAAGAACACTGTGAATCAATTATATTTCAATTGAAAAAAGACATCACTGTTGCTCTTTTTGTCTCTCATAACAGAGCCTAGGGGCTTCCCAGGTGAATCAGTGGTAAAGAATCCCCCTGCCAATTCAAGAGACTTGGGGTCGATACCTGTATTGGGAAGATCCCCTGGAGGAGGAAATGGCAACCTACTCCAGTATTCTTGCCTGGGAAATCCTATAGACAGAGGAGCCTGGTGGTTATAGTCCATGGGTTGCAAAGAGTTGGATACAATTTAGCAACTAAACAACAGCAACAAAGCCTAGAAATCAAGATTTTTCTAACATTATATAAAGTATCTGGTAATACATTCAGTTCAGTTCAGTTCAGTCGCTCAGTCGTGTCCGACTCTTTGCGACCCCATGAATCGCAGCGCGTCAGGCCTCCCTGTCCATCACCATCTCCCGGAGTTCACTCAGACTCACGTCCATCGAGTCCGTGATGCCATCCAGCCATCTCATCCTCGGTCGTCCCCTTCTCCTCCTGCCCCCAATCCCCCCCAGCAACACCACATTAACATGTACTCAAATATTTTTAATTATTTTCACTGGAATATTGTTTGTATCCTAATGTTGGGAGATGGAGTGCACAGTAATAAAATAATTGTTCATGACAATTAAAATTAGGAAATAAACTACTTCTCAATCAGTAGACAAACAGACAAATATGGGGAGATTCACACTAATGAGGCACTGGGGACTCAACACCTTACAAACAGATTTATCTGAATTGCAAATTATTATTATTTTTTTTTGAGACAAAAGCAGTTTACAGACTAACATGAGAGAGAGAAAAAAACGTACATATACTGGTATATGCAATATAGATACTTTCAAAAGTCCTGCAAGGCTACATTCAAACTGCCACTGGTGGTTACTTGGAGATAAGATAGATCAGCACAGGGACAGGGAGGTGAAAAAGAAATGTTATTTTTTAACATGTAGATTTTTGAGATGCTTGCATTTTTAGGGAGCATGTATTCATGTGTCACATTTTTAATAAAATTTTCAAGAATATTTAGAGAGGACAGTCTAATCACCAATAAGTTCTTTGTATGTATGAACTTAGTCCTCTAAATACAAGAGTTCACCTTGTGATACTTATTGACATCTTTAAAATATTTTGCTGGAGCAAAAAGCTTCCATAAAAATAAATTTTATAACTTAAAATCTAAATGCAAAAGGAAACTCTATTAAATCAAAATAATACTTTTTTGATGTAATTTTCTTTTGAGATCTAGCCTGCACTTGACCTTGATTTGGCATTGTTTGACTCATCGGCACATTTCACAATTTCCATCAGTTCAACTGCTGGAATTTATATTCTATTAGCGCTAACTCTAGCAAATGTTATATCCTAGATTTGTTCTTTAAATAAATTTAAATTAGTTTTAATTCAGAGCAGGGACTTTGTTTCACAGACACATGGGTAAGATTTGTTAATAAATAACCAAACAACACATTAAAAAAAAAGATTATTCTTGTCATAAAATAATTATGATAACTATTTTATCAATCTCAAAGATAGTTTTTTTTCCTTAAAGCATTAATTCCATCAATAATGAACTCTAGGAGAATAAAATTTTTCTTTGATAGTTTAAAAAAATTTTATGATGTATTTTTCACCATTTGAATTACTGGCCTGGAAATACATATAGGGAGTTATTTACAAATGTTTGCTTTCTCTACAGTCATGAAGATCCCAAGCTAAAATTTAAAAAATATTACATCCGAATGGTAAAACTGCAGCTCAAGTCTTTAGAAAATACATACACATGTTTCTTTATTGGAACATAATTTCTTTACGATGTCATGTTAGTTTCTGCTGTACAACAGCACAGATCAGTCATATGGATGCATATATCCCCTCCCCACTCGTGATCACTTTTGTTTTCTGATGCAGTCACCTCTTTAATGTCTGAGCAAATAGAACTGAAACTTTTGCTCCCATCACAGTGCCTCCAAGGCAATGCATCACCCACTGGGGATGTCTTCTATCAGTCAGTGATGTTTGACGGATGGTGAGGTGCTAGATGGCCATCAAGGAGGCATTCCAAGTAGAGAGGAGCATAGTAAAAACTTCATGCTCTGAAACTGCAGCTACATTTGTGGGAGGCAAATAGTTCCAGATGCTCCAAGTGAGGCTGCTGTGTGGCTGGAGTCCAGGGTATAAGAAGCCGTAGAGCATCATCATCTGAAGTGGGCAGGAGTGTGGTCCCATCATGGACACCCTTTCACTCCATTGTGCGATTTACAGACAATGAGAGACAGTTGAGTAAATGGCTATGGGGATACACAGTGACCCTTTATTTTGCAGAAAGTTTTCACTTTTGTCTCAGGTTCAAAGGATTTGTTAACAAAATAAGCCACTCGTTATATACAAATAAATAGTACCAATATTTGTTAGCGAATTATCTAGCTTACTTTCAATATACTAACGTTAAAAGAGAAATAGAAACAGCAGGAGATGCATCACCAAATTGGGTTTTGACTAACATCCAGACTTAAAACAGCACTGGGAAGTCCCGTTTCACAGCACATCTGGAGCCCCAAATGGGAAAAGGTCCCAGGAAGCCCACTGCTCCATGGGTGAGACTCCAAAAATTTCAGTTTGGGATTCCCGGGTTCCCGTTTATAATCCCAGGACGTAAACTGATATCATCACTAATCTGTGAGAAAATTGCAGTTCTGATTTCATATTAATGCTCTTTGTTTGTCCTCTAAAATTTGGAATGTTGTTAAGCCTCTTTCTTGACCGGCCAGACCCTGGAAGGGTTCAGCAGTCTCTCAAGATTGCTCCCGCCTCTTATCTATGGTGCTCCAAGTCTTGCCCTCACAGCAGGCGGTCACGCACAGTCAGGGCAGTGTCCAGGCAGGTTAGAACCAAGGTCAGGAGCCTGCTCTGCTTTGTCTCTGAAGCCTAAACAAGATTAATTTCCCTGACACCCTTGAACAACATGGAGCTTCATTCACATGTCCACTTACAGCATACAGTTGGCTTTCCCCTGGAGCTGGGGATGCACAGGGCTGTCTAGGGACTTTAGCATCCACAGATTTTGGTGGATTGGTCCTGGCACCAATCCCCTGTGGCTCCTGAGGGATGATTCTACCTGAAAAGACANCTTCATTCACATGTCCACTTACAGCATACAGTTGGCTTTCCCCTGGAGCTGGGGATGCACAGGGCTGTCTAGGGACTTTAGCATCCACAGATTTTGGTGGATTGGTCCTGGCACCAATCCCCTGTGGCTCCTGAGGGATGATTCTACCTGAAAAGACAAGCCTCTATGTTCTATATTACACAAATAGGATTGTATATAATAGTGCACATACTGACCTAAGAAAATTTAATATACTTCAACAGATGATGCCACATTCCCATGTTTGACAACTCCCTTTGTTTGTTAGCTGTCTTACATCTCCACATTTGAAAATCTTTTGAAATACTAAGCATTCTTTCCTGGAACAAAATGAAAGTTCCACACAAAATCCCTATCAGTTCAGAAAACACTCGAATGAATTTTTAATGAGGGTTTGGGTTATTCATTAGGCACATTCGCTAACATTTATTAAGGAGAGCTGATAACTCAGCTCCCAATTTAAATTCATCTTTTTGACCTCATCCTTCATTTGCCTCTGCACATACCCATTATGGCCCTGCAAAGTTAATATGATGGACGGTATCATTAAGTGTTAATTATGTGTCACATATTATCAGTGATGTTGGAATTTAAAAGTGATAGAGCTGTTGCCCTTGAGATAGTTTAGAGGTTTTAAACATGTGAAAACCTCTGTGTTCTATCCTCTACTTAGTACATATGCCAGAGGAGTATTGCTGGTCAGCAAAGAAACATTTTAGAATCCAGTTTGGCCATACAGTCTTCTTTGTGCTTTGGAACTGAAACACAGGATGGGTCCCTAATGTAAGTACATTATGAACAAGTCACCAGGGTGCATCTTTTAAAGTGCCCCATTGTTCCAAATGGATGTACTTCCTTCTATAAATTCTCTAATGTGTTGCTCAGCAATTGGTGTTTCTTCATAGAAAGTTAAAAAGGAGGGAAATATCTGTTTCACAGAAATTTGGCAAAAAATGCGGCAAACCTCTCTGCCCTAAAGTCCTTGCTTAATTCATTTTTATTGACTTTCCAATTCCAAATTTCTCAATATTTTTATTGGTCAAGCATGGGGAGAGACAGAATTTTCTTTCTTTCCTGCTTCTATTTTATGTGTCTTTAATCATGTCAATGTATGGCAAAACCAATACAATATTGTAAAGTAATTAGCTTCCAATTAAAATAAATAAATTTATATTTAAAATAATATAAACTTTTATTCAAGTCAGTTATTCTTTATATTATTAGTAATCACCATATTGATCACTTAGAAAAAACACCACTGTTAAGACAGCTAATTAACCTTAAAAGCTTTTGCACAAACAAAATGAAAAGACAACCTATAGATTGGGAGAAAATATTTCCAAATAATTCAACTGACAAAGGATTAATTTTCAAAATATACTAATGGTGTATACAGCTCAATGTCAAAACAAACAAACTACACAATCACAAAATGAGCAGAAGAGCTAAACAGACATTTCTTCAAAGAAGACATGCAGGTAGCCAGCTGGCACATGAGAAAATGTCCAACATCACTAACTGTTAGAGAAATCAGAGTAGAGTGACCTCACACCAGTCAGAATGGCCACCATCAAAAGCCTGCAAATTATAAATACTAAAGAGTGTGTGGAGAAAAGAAGACCCTCCCACACTGTTGATAGGAACGCAAATTGGTGCGGCCACTGTGGAGAACAGTACAGAGGTTCCTCAGAAAACTACAAAGCTACCATCTGATCCAAAATCCTACTCTCTGGCATATATCCAGGGAAAACCATACTTGGAAAGGATACATACAAACCAATATTCATTGCAATACTATTTACAATAGCCAAGAAATGAAAGCACAAATAAAGAAGATGTGGTACATATATACAATGAAACATTACTCAGCATTTAAAGAGAGTGAAATAATGCCATCTGCAGCAACGTGGATAGACCTAGAGATGAGCATACTAAGGGAAGTAAGTCAGAGAAAGACGAATATCATATGACGTCACATATGTGGAATCTGAAAAAATGATGTAAATGAACTTATTTACAAAACCGACAGACCCACAGACATAGAAAACAAACTTATGGTTGCCAAAGAGGAAAGAGGGAGAGGGATAAATTAGGAATATTAGATTAATAGGTTCAGTTCAGTTGTTCAGTCGTGTCCGACTCTTTACGACCCCATGAATTGCAGCACGCCAGGCCTCCCTGTTCATTACCATCTCTCGGAGTTCACTCAGACTCACGTTCATCGAGTCAGTGATGCCATCCAGCCATCTCATCCT
>SJYT01053172.1:193831-212638 GCA_006410635.1 Cephalophus harveyi
TCCCTTGGACTGCAAGGAGATCCAACCAGTCCATTCTGAAGGAGATCAGCCCTGGGATTTCTTTGGAAGGAATGATGCTAAAGCTGAAACTCCAGTACTTTGGCCACCTCATGCGAAGAGTTGACAGATTGGAAAAGACTCTGATGCTGGGAGGGATTGGGGGCAGGAGGAGAAGGGGACGGCAGAGGATGAGATGGCTGGATGGCATGACTGACTCGATGGACGTGAGTCTGAGTGACCTCCGGGAGTTGGTGATGGACAGGGAGGCCTGGCGTGCTGCGATTCATGGGGTCGCAAAGAGTCGGACACGACTGAGCGACTGAACTGAACTGAACTGATTGTTACGTCTGTAGGCTATTTTCTTCCCTGCTCCCCCCAATACAAAGACAGATATCCTCATACGTAAGTCATTGGATGCCTCTCTGATTATTTAATTATATCTAGTTTTAAGAAGCCAAATTCCTGGGTCATATTGTGTAACTCTTCTACAAGACTTACCAATTTGTACTCTTGACAGTATTGATTGAAAGCACTCTTTTCCCAGAACATCATCAACTTAGGACAGGTACAAAATAGCATTTAATTGATTTGTTTTCTTTTTAATTAGTAATAAGGTTGAAACAAATGCACATTTTAATTTCCCCTTTAATGCAGTTTTAATTTATTTATTTATTTGGCTAGGTCAGTTTTTAGTTGCAGCACTTGGGATCTTCAGTCTTCATTGTAGCATGCAGGATCTTTAGCTTTAGCATGCAGGGTCTAGTTCCCTGACCAGAGATAGAACTCAGGCCCCCAACACAGGGAGCACAGACTTTTTTTAGCCATTGGACTACCAGGGAAGTGCCCTGCACCTTCAATATATTTTTATGTGTTGGAAGGGCTAGGGGGAAATGAAGAACTTAATGGAAAAATGTAACCCAAGTAATCTTTCCAGGGAGTATTAAAGTGACTAGATCAACTGAAAAACTTAAGGTGTCCAAATACAATGAATCACCTGATCCATAGATACTGATCAGAGAAAGATGAGCAAAACAAACTAGAAATGATGGAGAAAAGAATCGGTCTATCCATTGAATAGCTGGAAAGTTGCATCAGTTTGAGATCACCAGAAAGCAAGCCATAATGGTTCAGACCACTGGCCTTAGAATGCCAGAGCTTTGAGTTAAAAATCCCAAACCGCCCAACCGAATCCATGCCATTTATTTGTTGGGTGGTTGTAACCAACTTATATTTCTTCACTATCAAGTGAGAGTAGCAAGGCAATTCCACAGAATTATTGTGAACATGAAATAATAATGTTAAGATTCATATCCCAAGTCTGAAGAGAAAGGGCCCTTAGTAAGTGATTTGTCATCGTTGTTCAGTCGCTCAGTTGTGTCCAGTTCTTTGTGACCCCATGGACTGCAGCACGCCAGGCCTCCCTGTCTTTCACCATCTCCTGGAGCTTGCTCAAATTCATGTCTGTTGAGTTTGTGATGCCACCCAACTAACTTGTCCTCTGTTGTCTCCTTCTCCACCTGCCTTCAATTTTTTCAGCATCAGGGTCTTTTCTAATGGATCTTCACATCAGGCTAAACTATTGGAACTTCAGTTTCAGCCTGAGTCCTTCCAATGAATATTTAGGGTTGATTTCCTTTAGGATGGACTGGTTGGATCTCCTTGCAGTCCAAGGGACCCTCAAGAGTCTTCTCCAATTCCACAGTTCAAAAGCATCAATTCTTTGGCGTTCAGCCTTCTTTGTAGTCCAACTCTCACATCCACACGTGACTAGTGGGAAAACCATAGCTTTAATAACAGTCAACACTGTTACTAACATGTTAACGACTGCTCTTGTTATGATACAGGACTGGCTGACACAGAGGCAAGGTAAGCAGGGACCTTCCTGAGTCTGTGTCCTAGGACTGATGAAATTCCAGGAATATTTCCTCTAAAAAAAACCCCCACTCCCTCTTCTAGAACACACCACCTACCACTATTGCTAAAATTCTACCTTAAGAGATTTTTTCAATTTAAGCATTTTATATTTTAGAATAGAAAAATCTAGAAAGACAGGATCCATTTTTTAACCAACCATATATAATTCAAGGTGAATTAGCTGATAAGATTCTGAGAGCAGATTGTAATAACAAGAGACTTGAGAGCTTTACATCTGAGGAGGGCATTGAAGCATTATATAGCTTGGTATATTCCTGATGCTGGTAGCAATGTGTTAGAAGAGTTAGGGAAACCCTCACTGTACTAGAACAAGGAATCTTGTAGCTCAGAGCTGAGTATAGTGAGTGTATTTATTAAAATGATTTACAGAGAAAATTGTGCACTGTGTTGTATGTTCAGTTAGTAGAAATAAATAGGTTCTTTAAATTGCTGAATTCAAGAGAACAAGTATTGTGTGAAAACAGATGAGATGACAGGGCTGAGATGGGAACACCACTGCAGCTCCAATCAGTGGATCAGAGGTTCTGGTTGCACCTGGGCACACTCTGCTCCTGTCCTTGTACCTGGGGCTTCTTCCTCTTGAGAATGTTATTTAATAATAAAAGCTGCATGGAAGCATCTGTATCAGTCTCAGTTCAGTTCAGTTCAGTTCAGTCGCTCAGTCGTGTCCGACTCTTTGTGACCCCATGAATCGCAGCACGCCAGGCCTCCCTGTTCATTACCATCTCCCGGAGTTCACTCAGACTCACATCCATTGAGTCACTGATGCCATCCAGCCATCTCATCCTTGGTTGTCCCCTTCTCCTCCTGCCCCCAATCCCTCCCAGCGTTTCCCATTTATGTGCAACCACCTTGCAAGTAGCAATACATCCCATAGGATAGGATATTCAGAAGTGTGGACCACAGTGAGGACAGGTCCAGAAGGATGGCAGAGACTTGCTTTTGCTTTCACCAGCCTCTCCTGCAGACGCTGAGAGTACCATTTTTCTGTCTTAGGGTACCTTATCCAACGATTGCTAAAGCTGAACTTAGACAATTGCATTTGGTGGCTATTCAAACACCTTATTAGGTTCACTGTGTCTATTTATAGTAGGAGATTGAGAAAAATAGAAATAGCAAGTAAAAAATGATGCTTTGAGGAATCAGGTCACAATTTGATCTTCTATAAAACTGATTCTAGTCTACTGGCTTTCTTCTGCACAATGAATAATGATGACCCCCATTAATCCAAATACCATTATTCAGATTTCTTTCTCTAGTGATAAATTTTAGAAGCCTGAAACTAAAATATCAAGATTTGTCATTAGTGAGAAAGCCCAGTCTTAAAACTTAGTCACCTCTCCATAATCCAGGAACTCATTATTGCCATTTCATAGTGGCTTTTTCCACCCTGTTTCTCTCCTGTCCTTCAGCCTGCTTGCCTCAAGCTATTTCATTCCTGATTTGCACTTTCACTAGAAGATGGATCTGTTGAGAAATTGAATTCAAATAATTCATTTTTATTGCTTATAGAGGAGAGTTGATAGGAAGCATGTAATGACAGAAATGAGATTTTAAATCTCTTCTATAGGTTTCATTTATTCCATCCATGTTTATTGATCGTCCGCTGCGTAACAAGTACAGTAGGGGATAGAGGAAACATAAAGCATGGCCCCTGCCCTCCGAGAAACTTTAATCTCCAAAAAGGAAAGTGCTGTGTACAAATCGTGCTCTCTTAAATAGCTTTGGGAATAAGGCTGGTGTAAAGAAAATACGTACACTCACCTCACCACCAGGATGTTGTAAGTGTCACATATAGAAGGCACAGAAAATAAATGGTGGAGAAATTCAGTTTAAAGCGAGGTAAGTTTAGAGGGTATGTGATCAGAGAAAGATTTACTGAAGAGCTAGCATTGGTCATAAGTCAGATTTGTAAGAACATATTACCTGTAGTTATTTCATTTTCAGAAAGTATTATATATTGATTGTATAAAATTGAAAAGTACAGAAAAGCAATAAGGAGAATAAAATCAAACTTGTTCATAGTCTCACCACCTAGTAAGATATGCATTGTTGGGTTTTGAGGTATTTTGTAAGGTTTTTCCCCTGTTTATGAGCGAGTCTGTTTGTGTTCATATTCTGTTAGTATTGTTTGTGTTTGTATTTGTGTTGTGTTAGTCAATGTAGCAGAAAGCAGTAGAGTTAAATTCTCTGAGTGGGTAAAACATAGGGGAAGCATGGGTATGGTGCAATAACCCATGACCAGTCATAGTAAACGAGCTGTTGCCAACCCTAGGCTGTTAGNTCTGTTAGTATTGTTTGTGTTTGTATTTGTGTTGTGTTAGTCAATGTAGCAGAAAGCAGTAGAGTTAAATTCTCTGAGTGGGTAAAACATAGGGGAAGCATGGGTATGGTGCAATAACCCATGACCAGTCATAGTAAATGAGCTGTTGCCAACCCTAGGCTGTTAGTGAAGGGATCAGGAATGGATGCAGTTACTAAAACTGGGAAGGAGAATGAGTAGAGAAAAATGACCTTGAGAGGAGCAGCGACCTTCGCTTAATAAACTCAGCCGGCCCAAGCAATTTCACAAGGAGAGAGTACAGAGAACACACGCTGACCTCCTCTCCCTGTGCTCAGATCTCACACTGGGGCTTCTCATTGACTGATCCCAGCTGGAAAACAGAGACCAGGAGGGCCCAGGGGGTAGAGCTTACAAATCAGAAAGCAAGATGAAGAAGGATCCTGAGCAAACCCAGAAGGGCCAAGTAGTGTGTTCTCCATGATTGGGTCAATCTGTACCTGTAGTTTTGCAACCTGTCCATTGTGACTTTTATATAGTTATTAGCTAATCTCCTATAATTTTTTAAATATGTGTTATTTGTATTTGACTGCACCAGGTCTTGGTTGCGTCACTCAGGATCCACTATCTTCTTTATGGCCTGCAGGATCTTTTAGTGGTAGCGTGTGGGATCTAGGTCTCTGACCAGGGATCAAACTCAGGTCCCCTGTATTGAAATCACAGAGTCTCAGCCACTGGACAACCAGGGAAGTTCTTTGTGATGTTATTTTTAATCATTGTATACTATGAAATTGATGACTATAAATTATTCAGTGAATTTCCCACCATATAATCATTAGGATGTTTCCATTTTTTGCCTTTAAAATTAACATGACAATATATGAGTGTATTTCCTGTTTGTTTATTTAGTTCCATACAGCCATCTCTATTTTCCCCAGGTTAATTCTCAGAAGTGGGATTGTTGGATCAAAGAGTATGCTTAAGTCTAAGACTTTTGATGTATGTTGTGTTGTACAATTATATTCCAGAAGACTATGCCAGTGAGGTAAAGTAGACCTTTAATGGGTGAGATTTTGATTCATGGAGAGGAGACAGATGGGCTAGAGATAGATGGCATTTGGAGGGACTTCCTAATGAGCGCATGAAGAAGGGAACAGAAATGAAAGGGCACATATTATATTAAGCAATGGAAAATTCATCTAATTTGACTTGAGAGAGTTAGCAATGGGTCACATAGTTTATTCACATTCACCAGGTTGGAAAGCCCCAACTTAAGGACCTGAAATTTTACTCAAGGAAGCCTGGCACGGCAAAGCACAGCTTTAGGGAAAATGCACTATACACTTGCAGGTAGGTTCAAGATTGAAACCAGGAAAATGTGAACATGTTTAAACTCCAAGTGCAAAAGAAGATGGACCTAGTAAAAGCCATTTGACAAATTTTGGTCCTAACCGTGGCTCCACCATTTACCGACTATGTGACTCTGGGCAGATGATATAAAGTCTGTTGGTTTGAGGGTTAAAGACTTCATGCTGAGAGTATATAACATAGCATCTGGTGCATTGTAGGGACTTCACAGCCGGTTTCCACCAAGGAGTGAGTCCAGGCAGTAATGGTGAGTGCGTCTCCCACCTTTGTGTCATTGAATGTTGGCTGGCTGGAGGGTCGGGGGCAGCACCTGGACAGCCTGCCCTGTAGGACCTGAGCACCCCCTTCTTGATGTCTGGCAAACAGAATAGGGGGGCTAAGCCACAAAAACAAACAACAGATTTCTCTAACAAAAACCTACAGAAAAATAAAATTTTATCAACTTTAAACTTGATCTCCAATTTTTCTTTAATGCTTTGTAGTCTGTTACCACCTGCTTGCCTTTGAGTACAACTAGAGGAATGGTACTCCCATGTTAGCAGCAAATCCCTGAAATATTCTGTCATGCATTAGTGTTCATCTTTTGTTGTGCCTGCCCAGATTCCATATACCCTTCTCTGGGTAAAATCAGCAGAATTTCCCTCTGAAAAACTGATTTCAGTTCATGGGTTTGCATGGACCTCAAAGAAGCTAACTTGTAATCCATGCCTGCCTCTGCAGAGCTGAGTTTGTCCCTAAGCTCAGAGATTAGTTCAGGGGTGATGGGACAAAGGTCAGTTTAATCAGAGGGAAACCTAGGAGGCTTTTGCTAGGAGCTCACTCTTTTCTTCCCTCCATTGGACTTAGGTTTCTAAGGGTGAAAGCCAGAATTTACTGGTTATCATTAGGCTGATTGATAGAGCAACCAGTGTAGAGATGGGTTGCAGTGGGCTTAGTTAAGAGATGGAGAGAGAAACCAGCTCTTGTCTCTCCCTTAATGCTCTGGATCAAACTGTACCTGAAGTTAGTTTCCCCTTGGACTTTATAGTTGCAAGAGGCATTGATTTCTCTTTTGCAGTTTTAGTTAGTTGGATTTGGAGTTTTCTGTCATTTTTCACTAAAATAGAGCTGGCTCATACATCCACTTGGTTCAGTAGTTTATTTTTCATGGAATGTGAGGTCATGATGAGGATGTTGATTCTTCTCAGTTACCATGATGGGACTGAAAATTAAATTTCATGCTATTCAACAGGGTTTAAGAGCTAATAAGCTAGAACATGGGGAAAGTCAATCCAGTACTTCTCTGGATTTGATAAATAATTTTGTATCTTTCATGCAGTAGAAACTTTAGCCGAAATTGCCCTCATCACTGGAATACTGAACTTTTTAAATAAATACAGATAAAGGGCAAACATGTGAGAGAGCTGATGGAATCTTCCCATTTCATCAAAACAGACTTTTTTGAGAAAAACGTGCACTTACTGAGCTTCTCTCTCTGAAGTCAGGACTGTCTGGCTCAGTGTACAATGAGCCCTTTGTATCTTCCGCTGTGGTCTTCTCATTTGGGATGAAAGACAGAACTGCCAACCCCGTTCCCCTCCCTGCAGACTGATTTCCCCAGGGCTTTCATCTCCTCAATAGCTAATGTCACTGACAGGCAGGCTTTGAAGTCAGAGGGAGGGGACCCTGTCACTGGGCTGCAGCCAGGACACTTCTTGGGAACCACAATTTCAGCATCCAGTCCAGGTCACTGGCTCTGGCTTGAGACATAGGGGCAGTTAATTCCTGACAGGTGACTCAGGAAACTCTTTTGTTCCTCTCCTTCTCAGTTCCGGGTGTGAGGAGTCACCTTGTCCCTGTGTATTCTTGGGGAGAAGCTGTTCCCCTGGAGAGAGTCGGGCATTGTCAGTGTCTTCGGCTGCTGCAGCTGTGGCTTGTGAGGGCTGCAAGGCCAGATAGCACTGGGTCAGAGCCTCACTGCTTCTTCCTCCCTGATATACCCACCTTTCCATTCCTGCCCTGCTTTAGATGTTGGGGCAGGAACAGACTCTTGAGTGATGTATAGGTTGCTTTGAACTCTGGGTGAAAGTGCTTAGGGAAAGTTGCTCAGTTGTGTCTGACTCTTTGTGACCACATGGACTGTAGCCCTCCAGGCTCCTCTGTCCACGGGATTCTCCAGGCAAGAATACTGGAGTGGGTTGCCATGCCCACCTCCAAGGGATCTTCCAGACCCAGGGATCAAACCCGGGGTCTCCTGCATTGCAGGCAGATTCTTTACTGTCTGGGCAACCAGGGAAGCCCATGCCTTGCTTAACTGTGTCTATTTCCCTCACCCTGGGGAGCTGCAAGTAAACTATAAGCCCTGTGCAGTGGGTGGGGAGCAGGGAAACTGAGGCCTCCCCACCCTCTCTCTATCCCTCACCCTTCATCCACACTTTATTAGACTTTCCAGCTCAGAGAAGGAAGAGGTGTGGAGAATTTCTTCTGAAAAGTGCCATCGTCCACACACGCCGAGGACTCTGGTGTGAAATCCCTTTCCCCAGCTCACGATTTTCCTCCTTATTTCCTGTCTCAGCTCTGTTTACGTTTCCTTCTCCCTTTCTTGCTTCTCTGTTTTTCTCTCATCTCTGTCTTCCTTGTTTTCAAGAACCCCTTTCAGGTTCATCTCTAGACAGTTTTCTAAAATCACTTTTCTTTCCTCCTCTCTCTTACCGTATACTTACTTCTATTTTCCCTGTTTCAAAACCTTTCTATTTCAAATTTCTTCTGAGTCCCCAGGTTGTGAGCCAGGCCTGCGCAGGATGCCTGTAAAGCTTCTTAGGGGAAAGGCCTTGGAAACTTTAATAGGACAGTAACATTCCAAGCTCGGCATGAATGGCTGACAATCCACAGTTCTCCCTGGCGAGAGGTTTTTCCAGAGGCTGGTCCATACTTCCTACATGCCAGAACTTGGGATTTCCAGATGTGATATTAGGGCCATGGGCAGTCAGTTTGCCTACAAAAACAAATCTGATCTTAGTTTCTCATAATTACTAGGAAAAAAAGCTATTTCCATGGCTTTCTCTGCCTTTTTATTTTTCGCTTTTATTCTAGTACATGGCTTAGAGTGCTCACATTTAGACCAGACATTTCAAAGATGTTGATAGTATAATTCACAATAATTACATTACTGTTGTGAAATAATAAAATAATTTTACTTGTAAGGTGATGGCTACCACAAACTGGTATCCAGCATCCAGCATCCATTCTTTCTTAGACAGAGGTTCACATTTCTTCCTAATGCCTGTTTTAAATATGTAGATGTTATTTAAAGTTTATTTGCATATTCATGAGAAAAGCTATTTCTCTCCCTATCTTTTAATTCCCAACATGGTTAAGTGTGATTTAATGATTTCTCAGTCTTGGTGAAGGGTCTGGCCAGTTTTTAAAAGTGAGAAGCATTCAGGGAAAGTAATTCTTAAGAACAGAGACCCCACTGTAGAGAATGGGGAGGCTTCTGTAATGAGACTTTGTACGCAGTACCCTGAAGCTGGTTGTGGTGGGATGTGGATACAGTAGAGATGGGTGAGATTCCTTCTTCAGCCCTGCCAGCTCTCAGACATGTGACCCTTAGGTAGGATCTGAACCTCAGTTTCTTATCTATGAAGTATCATCTGGAAATAATGCTGCACTGCAAAGTGGCTGGTAGGATGTGATAAAATAATGTTTGTTAAGTACCCAGTACATCTATATTTAAACTTACACGTGAAACTTACTGAGTCCAAGCTTGGTCTGCTTCAGTTCATTTCAGTTCAGTCTCTCTGTCATGTCTGACTCTTTGAGACCCCATGAACTGCAGCACACCAGGTTTCCTTATCCATCACCAACTCCTGAAGTTAGCTCAAACTCATGTCCATTGAGTCGATGATGCCATCCAACCATCTCACCCTCTGTCATCCCCTTCTTCTCCTGCCTTCAATCTTTCCCAGCATCAGGTTCTTTTCCAATGAGTCAGTTCTTTGCATCAGGTGGCCAAAGTATTGGAGTTTCATGTTTAGCATCAATCCTTCCAGTGAATATTCAGGACTGATTTCCTTTAGGATGGACTGATTGGATCTCCTTGCAGTCCAAGGGACTCTCAAGAGTCTTCTCCAACACACAGTTCAAAAGCATCAATTCTTTGGCACTCAACTTTCTCTATAGTCCAACTCTCACATCCATACATGATGACTGGAAAAACCATAGCTTTCACTGGATAGACCTTTGTGGGCAAAGTAATGTCTCTGCTTTTTAATATGCTGTCTAGGTTGGTCATAGCTTTTCTTCCAAGGAGCAGGTGTCATTTAATTTCATGGTTGTGATCACAATCTGCAGTGATTTTGGAGCCCAAGAAATTAAGTCTCTTACTGTTTCCACTGTTTCCCCATCTATTTGCCATGAAGTGATGGGACTGGATGCCATGATCTTAGTCTTTTGAATGTTGAGGTTTAAGCCAACTTTTTCACTCTCATTTTTCACTTTCATCAAGAGGCTCTTTAGTTCTTCTTTGCTTTCTGCCATAAGGGTGATGTCATCGCATATATGAAGTTATTGATGTTTCTCCCAGCAGTCTTGATTCCAGCTTGTGCTTCATCCAGCCCAGCATTTCTCATGATGTACTCTGCATAGCAGTTAAATAAGCAAGGTGACAGTATACAGCCTTAATATACTACTTTCCTGATTTGGAATCAATCTGTTGTTACATGTCTGGTTCTATGTTGCTTCTTGACCTGCATACAGATTTCTTAGAAGGCAGGTAAGATGGTCTGGTATTCCCATCTCTTGAAGAATTTTCCACAGTTTATTGTGATCCACACAGTCAAGGCTTAGGCATAGTCAATAAAACAGAAATAGATGTTTTTCTAGAACTTTCTTGCCTTTTCGATGATCCATCGGATGTTGGCAATTTGATCTCTGGTTTCTCTGACTTTTCTAAAACCAGCTTGAACATCTGAAAGTTCACAGTTCATCTACTGTTGAAGCCTGCGTTGGAGAATTTTGAGCATTACTTTATGAGCATGTGAGATAAGTGCAATTATGCAATAATTTGAACATTCTTTGGCATTGCCTTTCTTTGGGATTGGAATGAAAACTGACCTTTTCCAGTCCTGTGGCCACTGCTGAGTTTTCCAAATTTGCTGGCATATTGAGTGTCGTACTTTCACAGCATCATCTTTCAGGATTTGAAATAGCTCAACTGGAATTCCCTCACCTCCACTAGCTTTGTTTGTAGTGATGCTTCCTAAGGCCCACTTGACTTCACATTCCAGGATGTCTGGCTCTAGATTAATGATCACACCATCGTGATTATCTGGGTCATGAAGATCTTTTTTGTACAGTTCTTCTGTGTATTCTTGCCACCTCTTCTTAATATCTTCTGCTTCTGTTCTTCCATAGCATTTCTGTCCTTTCTCGAGCCCATCTTTGCGTGAAATGTTCCCTTGGTATCTCTAATTTTCTTGAAGAGATCTCTAGTCTTTCCCATTCTGTTGTTTTCCTCTATTTCTTTGCACTGATCCCTGAGGAAGGCTTTCTTATCTCTCCTTGCTATTCTTTGGCACTCTGCATTGAAATGGGTATATCTTTCCTTTTCTCCTTTGCCTTTTGCTTCTCTTCTTTTCACAGGTATTTGGAAGGCCTCCTCAGAAAACCATTTGGCTCTTTGCCTTTTTTTTTCTTGGGGATGGTCTTGATCCCTGGCTCCTGTACAGTGTCACAAACCTCATCCATAGTTCTTCAGGCACTCTGTCTATCAGATCTAATCCCTTGAATCTATTTCTCACTTCCACTGTATGATGCTAAGGGATTTGATTTCAGTCGTACTTGAATGGTCTAGTGGTTTTCCCTACTTTCTTCTATTTAAGTCTGAATTTTGCAGTACAGAGTTCATGATCTGAGCCACAGTCAACTCCTGGTCTTATTTTTGCTGACTGTATAGAGCTTCTCCACCTTTAGCTGCAAAGAATATACTCAATCTGATTTTGGCATTGGCCATTTGGTGATATCCACATACAGAGTCTTCTCTTGCATTTTCTTGGTCTGCTTACCATGCAACAATCCAGGAGATGAGGTGTGGAGACAAGGAGAAGCAACTTTATTTGGAATGCTAGGCATCAGAGAAGATGGTGAACTAGAATCCTAGAGTACCATGTTAATGGGGGTCTGGATGCCAGTTTCTTTTATAAAATAAAGAGTAGGGGTGGTCAGGAAGTAAAGTATAAAGGCCATTAAGTCTTGCAAAATATCTCTTGGCTCGGCCAGCCTTGGGGAGAATATAGTTAATTTCTTCCTTCGTTCAGCCATTCACAGGTTGGCAGGGTCAGGGTATTTCCTGGTAGCTGAACAAAGGCACTTTAGTTTAACAGTCAGGCAGAGGGACCAGATTCCAGGAGGCAGGTGATTATGTATGCTTATAACTATACACAGCATCATTTTAGTGAGTATAGCAACATAGGCGATGAAAAGGAGTGTTAAAATAAAAGGAACTGATCCAGCATGATCAGGTTTGTTCTTCCCTGCTCATTGCTACCTGCTAGATAGGTTCTGAGTGCTCCTCAGTGCCTCCTGACAGCCCTGTGAGAAGTCCCCATTTTTAGTATCATCTGTATTTTCCAGAAGAGGAAAGTGAGCTACAGAGAGGTTGACTGACTTGGTTATGGTCTCACAGCTAGCGATGTAACTGGGATTCCAAGCCTGGCCTCTGATCATCAGAGCTCTGCCGGAGCCCAGGACACCCTCTGTGGACTAGTTATCCTGTGGACGTTTGCACTCAGCCCTGCTTGCTGCCCATTCTGTTTCACGACGCCCTGTTGTATCTTCTAGTTTTGTGACATGGGCATCGCTATTTTACCTGTAAGCTGACCTTCACCCAAACTGTTGTTAACCCTTTTCCTGCCTACTCCCCACTCTGCTTGTCAGCACTTACATTCCCCAGTGCTCCAGCACCTGTTCACCCTTCTGAGTCAGCACGTATTTTATAATGCTGCATGGTTCATCTTCAAAGCTCCCATTCCTGAGTTTAAAGATCTTAAGTCAAACTCAATAAATTGATAGAGCATAAGTTAGAGGCCACATCAAATATAGGCAAGTACATATTTTGTTGTAAATGCCTTGTTTTCCATAGCTGCACTTTTGGTTGATAAATAAATGACCTGATGTGCTGTAGAGTTTCCCTTGGCTTGATCTGCAAGCAGGTAACTCCAGTCCACCAGATCTCTTTCTGACCTCTGGTCTTCCTAGCTTCTTCACTTACCTCAGTGAAGGTACATCCCCAGTGCTCCAGCACCTGTTCACCCTTCTGAGTCAGCACGTATTTTATAATGCTGCATGGTTCATCTTCAAAGCTCCTATTCCTGAGTTTAAAGATCTTAAGTCAAACTCAATAAATTGATAGAGCATAAATTAGAGGCCACATCAAATATAGGCAAGTGCATATTTTGTTGTAAAAGCCTTGTTTTCCATAGCTGCACTTTTGGTTGATAAATAAATGACCTGATGTGCTGTAGAGTTTCCCTTGGCTTGATCTGGAGGCAGGTAACTCCAGTCCACCAGATCTCTTTCTGACCTCTGGTCTTCCTAGCTTCTTCACTTACCTCAGTGAAGGTACGTGAGACACTTATCGTCTTGAGACACAGCTTGGTAGGTCAACTCAGTGGTCAGCGTGTAACAGCAGCCACCTCTTTCTCTAGGGCTGGCCAGGGCATCCCCTCCCCACTCCCTTGAGTCTTACTCTCCACCACCAGATTTCCCTTTCCGTGCTATCAGCCTGGCCCTGCAGTCATCTGAGTTTGTGATGAGTGCTTGAGTGTTTAATTTATGGGTACCCAGTGAGACACTTATCGTCTTGAGACACAGCTTGGTAGGTCAACTCAGTGGTCAGCGTGTAACAGCAGCCACCTCTTTCTCTGGGGCTGGCCAGGGCATCCCCTCCCCACTCACTTGAGTCTTACTCTCCACCACCAGATTTCCCTTTCCATGCTATCAGCCTGGCCCTGCAGTCATCTGAGTTTGTGATGAGTGCTTGAGTGTTTAATTTATGGGTACCCTCCTTGTTTCTAGCTTAATAGTTTCCTTGCTTCCTGCCTTGTTTTGACTTTAGCATCAATCTCAGTCTCAGGTCCTAAGTGGCCCTGGTTTCTCCCCCTTCTTGTGTGATCCCTATTCGTCTTGGTTATTTTCTTTCTCGTTGGCTATGTGACCCTCATGTGGGCCACACGATTCTTTTTTTTTTTTAGAAAGTATATTATTTATTTGGCTGCACTAAGTCTTAGTTACCCCATGTGGGATCTTCTATGCTCACCGTGGTGTGCAGCAGAATCCTTAGTTGTGGCGTACGAACTCTTTGTTGCAACATGTGGAATCTAATTCCCTGACCAGGGGTCGAACCTGGACCCCTTGTCTTGGAAGTGTGGAGAAGTAGCCACTGGACCACCAGGGAAATCGCTGGACCCCTTGTCTTGGAAGCGTGGAGAAGTAGTCACTGGACCACCAGGGAAATCGCTGAGCTGCTTGTCAAATAGTTTCCTTGCTTCCTGCCTTGTTTTGACTTTAGCATCAATCTCAGTCTCAGGTCCTAAGTGGCCCTGGTTTCTCCCCCTTCTTGTGTGATCCCTATTCGTCTTGGTTATTTTCTTTCTCGTTGGCTATGTGACCCTCATGTGGGCCACACGTTTCTTTTTTTTTTTTTTTAGAAAGTATTTTATTTATTTGGCTGCACTAAGTCTTAGTTGCCGCATGGGATCTTCTATGCTCACCGTGGTGTGCAGCAGAATCCTTAGTTGTGGCGTACGAACTCTTTGTTGCAACATGTGTAATCTAATTCCCTGACCAGGAGTTGAACCTGGACCCCTTGTCTTGGAAGTGTGGAGAAGTAGCCACTGGACCACCAGGGAAATCGCTGAGCTGCTTGTCTCTTGCACCACTGCTTGGTTCAGGGCTGGATCCACATGCAGCCATGTGGCTTCTGCTTCTTTAGCTCACTTGCTGACTCAGGGCCTTCATAGCACTCAATCTTTTACTCCTAGTACCCAGGGAACTGTGTCTCCTTTTCAACCTCATCAGCTTTTTGTGACATTTGAGTCATTCTTCAGAAACTGCTCAAGCAAAACTATCACAAGTTCCGTCCTGAATGCCACTCGCTCTTTGGGCATTGGAATAAGGTATGTGCTTATCCCCTCTCACCAACCACTGACTTCCTGCTATTTCCAGAATACTATTAGGGTATCATGGCAGGACCTCCATTATTTCCTCCTTTTGGCTCAGCTGTGATCATGCAACTTATACAAAAGAAATTCTTAGTCAAGGGCCAGGCTCACATACCAAAATTCCCTAGGAGCTAGATGTAAATTCAAGAAGAATTCGAGGTTATATGCTAATGCTATAATTTTGACTATTAATTCTGACAAATGCTGGCCTCTAAGTCTGTCAATTCTCTAGTACCTTCCCTGACATATGTTATACAATTGCAAAACATCAACTCCTGGTAAATGTAGGATGTTCTCAGTTGACTATGCACTGTGCTTAGAAAGGAGTTTTACACCCGTACTCAGAAGACAGCTCTTTTGTGGCCACCACTTCTGTTTCACACTACAGACAGCAGGGGTAGATAGAAGAACACATCTGAGAGGCAGCTGAAGGTTTTCCTCTCACACTAGAGGCTTCACTGCTGGAACAAGGCCAGACCAGGCTGTCTGGATTCCTTGTGAGCCTGCTCCAAACTAACATATTTATTATCAAGGAAGAAGCTTTGCCTGATGTTAGATCACTCAGATTTGCCTTGCGGTGTTCCCTTGCAGAAAATTACAAGAAAGTGATTGAAATGAGTTTGTTGAGACAATACAGAAGAATCTACCTTTTTTAAGGGCAAAATTCTGAAAATACGCTTGCAGACTGAGAAAACTGGCTATTTGCTTATTACTTTATTTTCATAAAATGAGCAATGCATCTGAAAGATAAACAGTGACCCATGATATCAATGGCTGATGATATTTTGTTGAAGGTTGGAGCAATTTTACTGTTTTAATTTTTTTTTTTTTTGGTTATAAGGATAGGGATTTATTTAAAAATGGTTATCTAGTCCAATGCTTATAAACTGTTTACATTCTGTTGGTACAACATGCAAATCTTTTGCGGTGGTTTTGAGAAAACCCCCAGACTTTTAATGTCTGGGAACAGATGGAGATCTAAAGTAACTGCATTTCACAACAGGACGTGTTACTATCTGCCAGTCTGTTTTCACTGTATGTGAAATATTCTCAGTGCTAGTCAGCAGATTTATTAAACTTCTATGAGTATGCAAGCATTTGAAGTGGCTGTGCTATATAGTTATAAAAATTAGAGAAAGTCAGACCTAGCTCTGCTTTTTAAAAGTTCTTGGTAATTCTTAATTCCCTTTGGAAAGTGTAGTCATTTAAATATGTTTTATGAGGTGGGCTCTGGAGCATTTTGGTCACAAAGTATTCACATGGATAAATCTACAAGAACTTGAAGTCAGATGCTTTGAAAACATCAAGATGAAACAATTCATTTAAATCCTAATATTTCCCCTTCTCATGTCGCTGGCTGAAATCCATTGAATGAGAACTAGTTGGTTGTACCTACAGGGCACTGCAGATACTGTGCACGTTTCAGAACCTTAGCTGGGATCCACCAGCTTCTCAGCATTTTATTATGTGGTTATTTATTCTGACCCTTCACAGAGCAGTCTCAAAGTGTGGAGCTTAAAATCTCCTCCCTTTAAAAGACAAAAGATGTATTCTCTCTCTCTCCTCCACTTTTCTCTCTTCTCTCCACCCCCTTTCTTTCATCTCCTCTGTCTCTTTTTTATTCTTTTTTCACTCAAGTTAGATATAAAATAAGGGGTCAAATTTCATGAAAGTAAGGGCTGCCCTTCACCAAAGAGCATAAAATTGTTGTGTCACAGCTTCTTGCGTGCCGTTTGCGACATCAAACCTAAAACTTACCAGTGCTAACTAAAGAGTAAAATTATTTAACTTAAAATTATGTAACTTGATCAAATTATTTGTTTTAGTTTACTTTGACTAAGATCCTTACTATATGTAAAATGATTCAACTTATGTATGCACAATTAACTCAAAATATTTTAGAAAGTATCTTTGCTATAAGGTTATATTTATATAAAAAAGTTATTAAAAAGCTGAGGTATCACTTTGCCAACCTGGTTCCGTATATCAGAGTTATGGTTTTTGCAGTAATCATGTATGGATGTGAAAGTTGAATCATAAAGAAGGCTGAGCACCGAAGAATTAATGCTTTCGAACTGTGGTGCTGGAAGACTCTTGAGAGTCCCTTGGACCTCAAGGAGATTAAACCAATCAGTCCTAAAGGAAATCAGCCTGAATATTCATTGAAAGGACTGATGCTAAGCCTGACACTCCCAATACTTTGGCCACCTGATGCAAAGAGCCAGCTCACTGGAAGAGACCCTGATGCTGGAAAAGATTGAAAAGGAGAATGGGGGCGGCAGAGGATGAGGTGGCTAGATGTATCACTAACTCAGTGGACATAAATTTGAGCAAACTCCAGGAGATAGCAGAGGACAGGGAAGGATGGCGTGCTGCAGTCCACAGGGTTGCAAAAAGTCAGACATGACTTAGCAGCTGAAGAACAACAAATGCTTCTTAGCCAGTCCTTGAATATTGACTGGATAAAGCAATCAGCCTTAGATATGGTCCTTTGTATAGGTTTAACAACAACATTGAAAATCAGTCATTGTTAGCGTAGCATAAACTTAAGGATATTTGTTGTTGGGTATATATGAACCCTGGGGAAAATAGGATTTGAAAGTCACGTATTGGGATAAATACTTGGTTCAGCGTCTTAATGAGTTTCTTACATTTCACATTCCCAAGATTAAAGTCTCTGAATCAAGCTTCCTAATTGTTTGTGTCATTACATCTCTGCTCTCCTTTGCATTGCCTGTGGAAGACTAAATGCCAGCTGTAATCTGAAAAAGCTTTTTTATTTTATTCCATTTTTATTGAATTTGTGACACTAAGTAGTGGAGGACCTAGATAGAATCTTAGCCTTTAGCACTTAATCAACCAAATAAATATTTTTCTTCGTATAAGTTTGTTTCCCAGGACCTGGACAAATGGGCTGCTTTAAATGTTTTTTCAGTAGAATGAGCTATGACTGAAGGTGATTGTACAGTCAATAACTAGATATGAATCCTAGAGAAAGTACCAATTGATCCTAATGTAAAAGTGTTTGTGTTTGGGTGTAAAGCTAGCCAGAGCGCTGGGTCTTTGGTGACTTCCCTCTGAGTGATGTTGAATGAAACATAGATGACTTCAGACTAGTGCTTCCCATAGTGTGGTCCTCATACCAGCAGTAGGAACATCATGTTGGAACTTGGTAGAAATACAGATCCTAATGAGAGCGGGTCAGAAGCTTGAAGGAGATATCTTCATGCAGGAGCCCTTCAGCAATCCATGAGTCATAGAGACAGGCAGCCACCTGTCCCAGCTTTGTGTCTGGGACTTGTTCCACAGGTTGTTTGGGACTGGAAGAAATCTGTCACACTCTGTAGCTCTTTCTCTTGCCTTGTGGAAGGACTATACTCCCACATAGCCTCCCATACACACATACTCCAAGAAAATACAATCCTATTTTATTTTTACTTTATTGAAGTATTGTTTGATCTACAATGTATTAAATCATGCTGTACAACAGTGATTGAGTTTATTATGTATATATCAGTTCAGTTCAGTCCCTCAGTCGTGTCCGACTCTTTGTGACCCCATGAATCGCAGCACGCCAGGCCTCCCTGTTCATCACCAATTCCCAGAGTTCACTCAGACTCATGTCCATTGAGTCGGTGATGTCATCCAGCCATCTCATCCCCTGTCGTCCCCTTCTCCTCCTGCCCCCAATCTCTCCCAGCATCAGAGTCTTTTCCAATGAGTCAACTCTTCGCATGAGGTGGCCAAAGTACTGGAGTTTCAGCTTTAGCATCATTCCTTCCAAAGAAATCCCAGGGCTGATCTCCTTCAGAATGGACCGGTTGGATCTCCTTGCAGTCCAAGGGACTCTCAAGAGTCTTCTCCAACACCACAGTTCAAAAGCATCAGTTCTTCAGTGCTCAGCCTTCTTCACAGTCCAGCTCTCACATCCATACATGACCACAGGAAAGACCATAGCCTTGACTAGGCGAACCTTTGTTGGCAAAGTAATGTCTCTGCTTTTGAATATGCTATCTAGGTTGG
>SJYT01053173.1:0-57513 GCA_006410635.1 Cephalophus harveyi
TCACCAGTCACATCCACAGCTGGGTATTGTTTTTGCTTTGACTCCATCCGTTCGTTCTTTCTGAAGTTATTTCTCCACTGATCTCCAGTAGCATATTGGGCACCTAATGACCTGGGGAGTTCCTCTTTCAGTATCCTATCATTTTGCCTTTTCATACTGTCAATAGAGTTCTCAAGGCAAGAATACTGAAGTGGTTTGCCATTCCCTTCTCCAGGGGACCACATTCTGTCAGATCTCTCCACCATGACCCGCCCGTCTTGGGTTGCCCTGTGGGCATGGCTTAGTTTCATTGATTTAGACAAGGCTGTGGTCCTAGTGTGATTAGATTGACTAGTTTTCTGTGAGTATGGTTTCAGTGTGTCTGCACTCTGATGCCCTCTTGCCACACCTACCATCTTACTTGGGTTTCTCTTACCTTGGGTGTGGGGTATCTCTCCACGGCGGCTCCAGCAAAGCGCAGCCTCTGCTCCTTACCTTGGATGAGGGGTATCACCTCACTGCCGTCGTTCCTGACCTTCAATGTGGGATAGCTCCTCTAAGCCCTCCTGTGCCCGTGCAGCCACTGCTCCTTGGACATGGGGTCGCTCCTCCTGGCCGCCACCCCTGGTCTCGGACGTGGGGTAGCTCCTCTCGGCTGTTCCTGTGCCATCGCAGCCTGACCCTCCTGGCTTCTGCCCCTGACCTCGGACGTGGGGTAGCTCCTCTTGGCCACACTTAGTGTGCCAGTCGCAGCTGTCTGCACTTAGGGCGGCATACAAATCACTAATAGAACATGAAAGTCATGCTTTTATAGAACCAGTGCTGTATCAGGGTGACATTATAGCTTTCAATTCTTTAGTCAATCAAATATTTAGTAAATGTTTAATCAGAAATAATAAACTCACGGGATTTAATGACAATTTATACTCTATATTAATAGTTTGTTTCCAAATAGGAAATTTAACAAAATTGAGGTTGTCATTCATTCAACAATAAATAGCTCAAATCTCTGACTACCTTCGGACTTCCCTGCTGGCTCAGATGGCAAAGCTTCTGTCTATAATGAAAGAGACCTGGGTTCAATCCCTGGGTCAGGAAGATCCCCTGGAGAATGAAATGGCAACCCACTCCAGTACTCTTGCCTGGAAAATCCCATGGACAGAGGAGTCTGGTCGGCTACAGTCCATGAGGTCACAAAGAGTTGGATATGAGTGAGCGATTTCACTTTTCACTCACCGACTAGCTTAATGTAGTTTCTCAGTACAGATTTTATTATTTTACATTTTTGCATTAAAATTACATTAAAATTAACATTAGACATTATTTTGATTTTTTGCATTAAAAATCAGTCCATTTTGAATTGTCCATGAGTACCTAACATATGCATTATATAAATTATTATGTGTATTATATATAAACAGGCATATATATTAATATGTAAACACATATCAAGAAAGCTCATATTTTTCAGGGTTTTCACCAAGTTTTATTTATCCAGTTCAATAATTTTTGAGGAACTGATGAGGCTTGTGCTTCTTGGGAAGCTTACATCATTTAATTTATATTTTAGATTTATAAAGCAAATATTTTCTCATATCTTTATCATGTCCAGTCTTCACTTGTTCAGTTGGCATTATCAAGGCAGATAGAGCCTGAAAAGCCTTTCTATTAAAGCAACCAAACAAGAGGATAAGACTCAAGGAGCTCAGAGATCCGAAAACTAAATATTTGTTATAAACTATTACTATCTGATCTTAATAAGTCTGAACGCAGTCCTGGAACATTCAGCTGTAGGTAAGACAACATTTCTGATTATTTCTGATATCAGAACTTATAAGGTTTTATACTGCCTAAGGTTAAATGAAACTTCATCAGGGTTGATAACACTTTTTCATTGATACCATGTAAGATTCTAAGATTTTTACTGAAGCTTATGGAAATGAAATGCCAGACAAATATGCAGGTTTTTACTCTGCTGTCTAAAGAAAAAAACGGCACCTTCTAAAACATTTTTAAAAAACACCTTTACTATACTGTGTTAATATTACTCAAGTGTATTTGTCTTTGGAGTCATAGGGCAAACTTATTTGAAAATAGTGATGAAAATAAAAGTAAGATTCATGGATTATTAGTTTATAATCCACACCCTGAGCAGAAATACCTTTTGAAAATAGTCAAAGTATAGTTTCATGATTTAAGAGGTCATATTTAATCAGGACACAAATTCTATCATTGATATATTTTATAAACTTTGATCACTTTCTTAATAAATTCCTTGGTCTTCTATGTGTTTTCTCAGTTGGAGCTTCTTGATGTCCTTTATCTATTTGCAACCTATACGTAAGAGATTTCAGAACCAGACTATATCTTAAATCTCTACATGGCACTGAGAGATCAAAGTTTATGGAGCCTTGATGTTATCAAGTTTACAAAGCAACAGGACCTGGCAGACTGTGCCCTCTGAGTCATGCTCTATTGGAGTTTCACACTATTTCCAAAAGGCAAATTGATGATATCACTCTCTACTTAAAATCTTCCAATTCTCCCTCTAGCTTTTAGGGTCAAATCTAAACTCTTAAACATGACCTACTCTCAAGACATTTCACAATTTTGCTCCTGCTCACCACTTCTGTCATCTTCCTCCTTTTGTATTCTATCCTACAGAGGAGGTTTTAAGTCATCAAACAATGCCATGTTATCTTTCTGAAGTTTGGGCTTTTGCCTTAGCTGTTTGCTTTGCCTCTATTATCTAACCTCAGCCTCATGAAGGTTCTATTTCTACATGACAGCATTTGTCATCTCATATAAAAAGTTCCTGTTTAGAGGTCTGGACCCCATCTGAGAATACAGGGACAACATCTTTCCTTCACAGTTATATCAATATTAGCCCAGTGGCAGACATTTAGAAAGGTCCTGACAAGGCTTCCCTGGTGGCTCTGTGGTAGAGAATCTGCTTGACAATGCAGGAGACATGCTTTCAACCCCTGGTCGGGGAAGATCCCACATACCATGGAGCAACTAAGCTTGTGAAGCACAAATACTGAGCCTGTGCTCTAGAGCCTGGTAGCCACAACTACTGAGTCCACGTGCCACAACTGCTGAAGCTCGCAACTACTAGAGCCCATGCTCTGTAACAAGAGAAGCCACTACGGGGAGAAGCCTGTGTACCATAACTGGAGAATAGGCCTTGTTCTCCACAACTAGGAAAAAACCTGCACAGTAACACAGACCTAGCCTAGCCGAAAGAATAAATGCAATTAAAAAAACAAAGTACTTGACAAACACTTGTTGAGTGAATCAATCAATATATGAATGAATGAAGTGGTTACCTTCTTTGCATAGTTCTCCTACCCTTTCAGCCTTCCCAGAAATGATTGTATTCCTATCCGTTCACCTTCAGACTCATTCGGGCAGTATTTTGAACTGGATACATTATTTCATTTCTAGAATAATTGATTGCATCTGGATCACATTGAATGGTAAAAGTGAATTACAAATTCTTCCCCAATTCATCATAGCAAAGCTGCTTTCTGTATGTCATATAAAGAGCTCTTTAGCTTCAAAACTCCATCTTTGACCTTCTGGAAATCTGAGGCCTACTGTAGTACATAACGTTCCCTTGCTGCTACTGCTGCTAAGTCGCTTCAGTCGTGTCTGACTCTGTGCGACCCCATAGACGGAAGCCCACCAGATTCCCCCATTCCTGGGATTCTCCATGCAAGAATACTGGAGTGGGTTGCCATTTCCCTCTCCAATGCATGAAAGTGAAAAGTGAAAGGGAAGTCGCTCAGTCATGTCTAACTCTTCGAGACCCCATGGACTGCAGCCTACCAGGCTCCTCCATCCATGGAATTTTCCAGGCAAGAGTACTGGAGTGGGGTGTCATTGCCTTCTCTGAACATTCCTTTAGCCCATCAGTTAAAAAGTCACTGTTTATTTCAAAGGGGGAAAAATTTTAAGGTCTTTCTTTAGAAAGTTATTGTTTTAGATGAATTCCCTTGGAAGTAGACTCAAGATGTTAAGTTAAATGCAGAAACTGTGTTGGGGAATGCTCTAGAAACTAACACCTGGAATAAAGCAAGATAAACAGAATTGGGCCAAGGGTGAGGTTGAAATGTGATAGCCCAGCTGATCTCCACAGGGAATTCTGCAGCTGAGATGATTCTTCCTAATTGTCTCAAGTTGAATACAAGAGTCTACATCTCTGCAGCCTTTCATCAAGTAGCCTTGCTTTTGTACTTCACCTGAGTAAGATAACTTGGGGCAAATGCAGCACTCTAAGGGCAATGCTGGAACAGAAACTAATGATAGGCCGTAATAGTTAACACTCTCAGCATCGTGCTGGAAATGTTTCCAGAGAGCAAACATTGCTGTTCAGTCACTAAGTGATGTCTGATTCTTTGTGACCCCATGGACTGCAGCACACCAGGCTTCCCTTCCTTCACTATCAGTTTGCTCAAACTCATGTCCATTGAGTCGGTGATGCCATCCAACCATTTCATCCTCTGTTCAAAAAGTTTGTTCAAGTTTTTCTATAGCTGTTATGGAAAAACCCAAACAAACATTTTACCAACCCAATACTACATGAAGCGAGCTCGTCTAAAAGGCACAGGTAGAGTAGCAGATACTGCCCACTTCCCTCCTTCAAGGCTTAGGCACTCAGTTTTTCAAATGCTGAAATCAACAGCAATGCAAGCATAAGTATTTATATTAAACTTATAATTTAACATATAAAATGTTTTATTCACATGTCTCTAGAACCATTTTACCATTATCTCATGGGTTCTTTGCCAGGGTTTTAAATATTGTATCATGAAGGAATGCTGCATTAATTTTCTTTTGCTACAATAGCAGATTTCCCAAATCTAAGTGTCTTAGACCGTACAAATGTGTTATCTTACAGTTATGAAGAACAGAAATCTGAAATAGGTCTCATAGGGCTAAAAATCAAAGCCTCATTAGAGCTGAGTTACTTCTGGATTCTACCCTAGGGAGAAACCTACTTTCTTGCTTTCTGAGGTTCCTGTTTGCCGAAATTCCTTGGCTTCTGGCCTCATTCTTGCATTTTTAAAATAAGCGTTGGCAAGTTGAGTCCTGTTCACATGGCCTCACCTTGACTGATTTCATAGTCTCCTTTTCAGGCTCTCATTTTCTGCTTCCTTCTTTCAACATTAAGAACCCTTGCACTTATATTGGAACATCCTGTATAATCCAAAATATCCTCTCTATATTAAGGTTAGCTTATTAGCAAATTTAATTCTATTGCCTACTTTAATTCTTCTTTACCAGGTAAGTCAAAAAGTTCAAATTATATATATAATACACACATGCTGACATATTTCACCCTACTAGTTCAGATGGTTCCAGAGATTAGGAAGTAGATATCTATTAGCATAAAAGTGGGGAGGGGGTGGTGGGGGACACCATCCTGCCTAACAGAGCTGCTATATGTGTGCTTAGTCACTCAGTCATGTCCAATGCTTTGCATCTCCATGGACTGCAGCCCACCAGGCTCCTCTGCCCTTGGAGATTCACCAGGGAAGAATACTGGAGTGGGTTGCCATGTCCTCCTCCAGGGAACAGCAACTTCTAACATGTATTAAAACAACAAAACCCCTCCCTTTGACCCTCTTTAATCCTGTCCTGTCAGGATCCATATATACTCTCCCGACTCCTACCATTAACTTTTGGCTACACTTCATAACCGCCCCCCCCCCCCCCTGCCCCCACCTTGGACTGCAAGGAGATCCAATCAGTCTATTCTGAAGGAGATCAGCCCTGGGATTTCTTTGCAAAGAATGATGCTAAAGCTGAAACTTCAGTACTTTGGCCACCTCATACAAAGAGTTGACTCATTGGAAAAGACTCTGACGCTGGGAGGGATTGGGGGCAGGAGGAGAAGGGGACGACAGAGGATGAGATGGCTGGATGGCATCATGGACTCGATGCATGTGAGTCTGAGTGAACTCCGGGAGTTGATGATGGACAGGGAAGCCTGGTGTGCTGCGATTTATGGGGTCTCAAAGAGTCGGACACGACTGAGTGACTGAGCTGAACTGAACCCCCCATACAGCTATTGATGTGAAGAGCTGATTCATTAGAAAAGACCCTGATGCCTGGAAAGACTGAGGGCAGGAGAAGGCGGGGATGATAGAGGATGAGATGGTTGGTTGGTATCTCATGCAATGGGCATGAGCTTGAGCAAGCTGCAGGCAATGGTTAAAGACAGGGAAACCTGGCGAGCTTTAGTCCATGGGATCGCAGAGTCAGACATGAGTGAGCAACTGAACAACTACTACAGATATTTTGGGTGCATATTATTTTTTGTCCCTGAGCAGGCTCAGCATTGCTCCAGTTGGGTTACAATGTGACTTAACCCAGGTTACTGGTATGGTGACTACAGTGAAATTGGGGACAAAAGCAAAAAAAGTCTACCTCAAGTTCATGTAAGGATGGAATCCTAGATTTTTAAGAGAACAATGGGCCATTTCTGAAAGTCCAATTTGTTTAAGGGATCTAGAAATTCAAGATTTTTAGGAGCATTCAATCAGATTATTACTTTCATAGGGTTCCATGATTTTCCAATTAGGACCTTAATCCTAAGTCAAACACATTGGCAGAGTTAAGAATTTGAACTTTTCTGTAACACTTCTATTTTTAATAATTAAATTACAGCTTCACACATTGCTCTTTTTGCCTTTCAGAAATGAAAATAACTTTATTTAGGAGGTCATCTGGCTTTTACACTTCCCTAAATTGGTGATTAATTATCTCTAGATTTCATTTTTTCCCTCCCAATGCATCTGTAGTATCCAACAAAAACTTAGGACATAGCATGCCTGAGGTAATAGGTTTGGTTGAATTTGACTTGTCATCTTGGACCCATTTGATTTTAATTGGTTTATGTTATGCCTTTGGGTTATGTCATTTTTTCAAAAGTTGTGCCCTGCCCCCTTCCCTCCTGTATTATGCTCTTCTCCTGAACCCTGGCAGGCCCACAATGTTGCCTTTACAATCTTCTTGAGGGACAACCAGGATAGCTGGCCTTTGGGAGAGAAATGCTGTATAATATCCAATCTCTCTAGATATTCAGGCCTTCATCTTCCATGTTTCCTACAACATGTGCAACAACAGCATCTCTCAGTGAACCCAATAGGGTAGGTGACAGGCACACAATGCCTGCTAGAAGTCCATCTGTTGGTGGCATCCCTTCAAGGGCAATTTGCCTTACAGATATAATGTTTGCCACTTTGGGAGTCAGCTCTGCATGTCATTCAGGGCCAAATCCTTACCACCCTTCTCCTAAGGTTGCAAACATACCCCTGGATCAGATCTCCACTCCACTTTTATAGAACATCTGGTTTGTTGCTTTTTATTAATTTGTTCTTAAGACTGTTATGAATTCCTACAACCAGGACCCTGCCCCACTTGAAGGCAACATATCTCCACCCAGATTATTATTAAAATACTCTTAATACCCATAGCAGGACCAGACAACCCTTACTTCTGTTATTACCTAAAGTGAGTCTATGACAATGAGATGTTTACCATTGGAAGCACCCTAAATGGCTACTAGGGAGAACTAGGGGAGGAAATCAGTGACTTACATTTCCTCAGAGCAATAAGAGGATAAAACTTATGGCTGTTTCACCAGGTTACCAGCCTCAAGACACAGACTTGGATTGCTTTACCTCATGATATCTATCCCCATCAGCTGTGGACAAACAAGCAATGAGTCAAGATTACAACCTCTACAATGCATGAACTGTGAACTTCCAGACGTTCAAGCTGGTTTTACAAAAGGCAGAGGAACCAGATATCAAATTGCCAACATCTGCTGGATCATTGAAAAAGCAAGACAGTTCCAGAAAAACATCTATTTCTGCTTTATTAACTATGGCAAAGCCTTTGTGTGGACCACAATAAACTGCGAAAATTCTGAAAGAGATGGGAATACCAGACCACCTAACCTGTCTCTTGAGAAACCTATATGCAAGTCAGGAAGCAACAGTTCGAACTGGACGTGGAACAACAGACTGGTTCCAAATAGGAAAAGGAGTCCGTCAAGGCTGTATATTGTCACCCTGCTTATTTAACTTCTATGCAGAGTACATCATGAGAAACACTGGGCCAGAAGAAGCACAAGCTGGAATCAAGATTGCTGGGAGAAATATCATAACCTCAGATATGCAGATGACACCACCCTTATGGCAGAAAGTGAAGAGGAGCTAAAAAGCCTCTGGATGGAAGTGAAAGAGGGGAGCGAAAATGTTGACTTAAAGCTCAACATTCAGAGAACTAAGATCATGGCATCTGGTCCCATCACTTCATGGCAAATAGATGGGGAAACAGTGGAAACAGTGGATGACTTTATTTTTTGGGCCTCCAAAATCACTGCAGATGATGATTGCAGGCATGAAATTAAAAGACGCTTACTGCTTGGAAGGAAAGTTATAACCAAACTAGATAGCATATTGAAAAGCAGAGACATTACTTTGCCAACAAAGGTCCATCTAGTCAAGGCTATGGTTTTCCAGTGGTCATGTATGAATGTGAGAGTTGGACTATGAAGAAAGCTGAGCGCTGAAGAACTGATGCTTTTGAACTGTGGTGTTGGAGAAGACTCTTGAGAGTCCCTTGGACTGCAAGGAGATCCAACCAGTCCATCCTGATGGAGATCAGTCTTGGGTGTTCATTGGAAGGACTGATGTTGAAGCTGAAACTCCAATATTTTGGCCACCTCATGGGAAGAGTTGACTCATTTGGAAAGAGCCTGATGCTGGGAAGGATTGGGGGCAGGAGGAGAAGGGGATGACAGAGGATGAGATGGCTGGATGGCATCACCAACTCGATGGACATGAGTTTGGCTAAACTCCAGGAGTTGGTGATGGACAGGGAGGCCCAGTGTGCTTCATGGGGTCGTAAAGAGTCGGACATGACTGAGCGACTGAACTGAAATGAACTGAAGCCTACCCAGCAATGGTCAGCACTAGAGACCTTGGGGACGCCCAACTCCAATCTGGGGGTCCTAGGAGGTCAACCTGCCTCGACCTGCCTGGGGATCTGGTCCTCAAAATGTTGTCATGCCTCAACCTGCTCAGGGATTTGCCAGTCCATGGGTCCCATGAGGTCAACATGCCTTGACCTGCCCAGGGATTTGATCCCCAGGAGGTTGATATGCCTCACCCTGCCTGGGGATCTACACCCTGACCCAGGGACACCCGACTCTCAGGTTGCAACAGTACTGGGTTGGATAAATTTCAGAAAGACTCACCCCTAAAGAAGTCCACCCATGGAAATAGAAGGAAGCCTATTAGTTGTTGGGCTGTGCCCAGTCTCAGCAATAACTTAGGAGTACAAGAAGAACCCCATTACCTTTCTAAAAAGTCTAAAAGATGCCCTCCAGAAGCATGATTTTAAAGGACAATTTCCTATCCCAGTGTGCATCAGATATCAGGGTAAAGTTGCAATAGAAGCAGGACCCTGCTGCCTCTTTCGATGAGATGGTCCAGACATCCACCGATATCTTTTATAACAGAGAACAAAAGAGGAAGGGCAAGGCCCAGGAAAGGGAGAGAAGGAAAGCGATAAGGCATGCACAGATGCTGGCTGCCCTCCAGGGAAGCCCATGGCACACTCCAAGTCCTTGAAAGACAAGGCACAAGGCAAATGCCTAATCTGTAGACAGGCGGCACACTGGGCCAAAGAGTGTCCAAATCATGGCAAGTCTCCTAAAAGGAATTATCAGAAGATTTTCCAACCAATCCTGAGGAAATTTGGTACACTGATGAAGCAGCTTTGTCTTGGATGGAAAAAGAAGAGCATGCAGTAGTCTCCAGTTTTGAGACCATAGAGGCTTGCTACAAATGCCATCAGTTGGGACATTGGGTGGCACTCTGCTCTCAGGACCCAAGAGCCTCAAGGTCAAGTGCCAAACCTTCCTTCACAATGGTTCAACAAGACTGAAGCGGCCTGTTCCACCCAGCCCACCTGTCATAGATAGCCATCACTGGGCTGGAGCCAAGGGTGCAACGGGATGTGGCAGGTGGGTCCAAGAATTTCTTGGCTGATACAGGGGCTTCCTATTCTATCCTGACCTCCTACCATTTTGGGTGCTACAGGGGAAAAAAAAAATACAAAAAGATTCACCTGAGCATTTTGTTGCTGGGATGGACAAATATTTTCCCACCAGTTTCTGGTGGTCCCTGAGTGTCCTACTCCCTTATTGGGAAAAGATCTTGCCTTTCCTTTCCTTTCCTTGCCTATTGTAGTCCTAATAGAAGATGCTTCAAAACTCTCTTTTGGGGGCAAATGACTTTTACCAGCCACCAAGTGAAACAATTCCTGAGTGGAAGAGGCCATTTACAGATGTCTGATCAAAGAATCCTCAGATATCAAGTAATGCTGACGGAAAATCCAGGCCTCACTATATCCCCTTGTGAGGTTCTTAACCCTGCCTCCCTCCTGCCTACCCCTGAGGGCTCTCTCCCCTTTCACCCTTGCCTAGAAACATTGGACCATTGGACAAAACTGCTAGAGGGATTGTCAGAAGATCCTCTGACCAATCCTGAGGAAATCTGGTACACTGATGGAAGCAGCTTTATCTTGGATGGAAAAAGAAGAGCCTGATAAGCAGTAGTCTCCAATTTTGAGATCATAGAGGCTAAAGCTTTGCCACCAGGTACTTTAGCCCAATTAGCTGAGCTAATAGCCCTGACTCAAGCTTTAGAGCTGGGAAAAGGGGAAAGAGTAGCCATTTACACCAACTCCAAGTATGCCTTTCTGGTGCTACATGCACCTGATGCTATTTGGAAAGAAAGAGGCCACTTGACCACCCAAGGATCCCCAATCAAATATGGAGATCAAATTCTTAGGCTCTTGGAGGCAGTCCAGCTGTCCACTGAGGTTTCAGTCTCCCATTGGAAAAGATATCAAAAAGAGAGTATGGAAGTGACATGAGGGAACCAAACAGCCAATCAGGCAGCTAAGAGAGCAGCATTACAAATCAATGTCCTAATAGAGGTTGTCACCTTAGTTCCACAGCCTAATTTGCCAGAAATTCCTTCATATACTGAAGATGAGACTATTAAAGCTAAGAGTGAGGGCTTTTATGAAGATCATATGGGGTGGTTCATAAAGGAGGGACTCCATTTTCTACCTGAACCTCCAATGGAAGTTGTTTAACTCCTTACATGCCGCCACTCATTTAGAGAAGAAGGCCCTCCAAAAATTACTGAAAAGGTCCTTCAGAGAAGCAGGCCTCCAAATGACTATAAGGCAGGTGGTGATCTCTTGTCCCATTTGCCAATTAAACAACCCCCAAGGAGCTCAAAGACCCCAGCTGGCCCAGCCTGTCCAACGACTTGGGACCTACCCAGGAAAGGACTGGCAGATGGACTTCACCCAGATGCCAGTTTCTCAAGGGTATAAATACCTATTAGTCATGATAGATACATTCATAAGATGGATTGAAGGCTTCCCCACCTGGACTGAGAAGGCTGAGCAGGTGGTAAAAAAAAAAAAAAATGCTCTATGAAATCACTCCAAGATTTGGTCTGCCTCGGTCATTATAAAGTGACAATGGGACATCATTTACTTCTAATGTCACCCCAGGGATCTCTAAAGCATTGAGCATCATTTATTATCTCCATTGTGCCTGGAGGCCTCACTCTTCAGGAAAAGTAAAAAGAGCCAACCAATCTTAAAATCAGCAACAAAAAACAGATAACCCAGAAGACCTCCCTGAGTTGAAAGGAGTCTTTACCAATAGCTCTCCTCCACATCCATATTGCCCTTAAAGAACAGGTTGGTCTTAGTCCTTATAAGATGCTATATGGGAGACCTTTTGTTTATGTCAATTACCTCTTCCTAGATCCAGAGCCTCAGACCCTCAGGTCTTATGCCATGGCCAATTGGCAATTCCAACAAAATATACACTTGTGGGGTGTCAACCAGGACCCAAAAGATTCTAAAGAGCCACCACTATATGCTGCACGGACTCAAGTCTTAAAGTCTGGAAAGATGGTTCCTCAAAGACTCAACTCCAGCCCACATGGAAGGGCCCCAACCCTGTAATACTTTCTACCCCCACAGCAGTCAAGGTACCAGGACATGACTCCTGGATTCACTACTCACGAATCAAGCCATGGAATAAAACAGAAGAGGACACTCAATACACCTGTGAGCCCCTGAGCAATCTCAGATACCTATTCAGGACTACAAATGAGTGCCATTCTAATAAACATCTCCAAAATTAAGTTTCTGGGAATGAGATCCCTCAGGACAGCTCTAAAGAGCCAACACAGCTTGGTAGGTGTTGCACTCCAAAACAGACAGAAGATAGATCTCCTGATCCTTGAACAAGAAGGGACTTGAACCATCTTGAATGAGATGTGTTGTTTCTGGGTAAATGCCTCCAGCTAAGTTAAAGAAAGTCTCATAGTCCTTAAGAAAAACATTCAGATCCTACAGGATCTCAAAGAATGAGCTAGAGAGTTCTAGGGGTGGCTACAATCTCTGTTTGGTGGATCCTTCTCCTGGCATGGGGAATTTGGAGTTGGCTAATGAATGCCCCTGCTAATCCTTGTTATCGCCATATTGATGTTTCTTATGATTGCTCCATGTGTTGTCAATTGTCAAACCTGTTTTGTGTCTGCCCGGGTCAACAAACTACAACATGCAGTGCCAGTTCAACAAGGATACATAGAACTACAGCTGACCATGGAAAACATCACTCACCCCTGGAAACTGTTATAAGGACTCTGAGGCCTGAGACTAGCAAGAGGGGGAGGCCCAATGCCCTTCATCATTCCAGTTCAGCAGGAAGTAGCCAGAGAGATCTAAATGCCCCTACTCTGAAAGAACTGGGCCTCTCATCTCTTGAGAGGGGAATTTTAGGTAGTTAGAATAGGAAAAAGCAGTCCAGAATGATGGTGGCTAAAAGACAAAGAAAGGAAAAGCCCAAGAAAATAGAATAAAGGAAGGTCTGAGGACTGGACTGAGGCCCTCAGGTGAAGTAAACAGCCTCCTGGCTAGCCCAGTTACACAGGGCAGAGTCAGGGGGAGGAGAAAAAAATATAAAAGCTTCACCTTAGAACATTTAGTAATTTCACACATATAAAGAAATCAACAAAATATCCATCTCTTCAAATTTTTGCTATGGCAAGACAGAACCAAGGAAATTACACACTCCCCCAACACATATATAAATATTATTTTACAGATATATAATTTAAGCTCGTTAGTTGTCATTACCCCCAGGTGAACAATGGGTTATAGAGCTGTATTCTGTAAACTACAAACTGCATGTTCATCTCACTCAAATATGGTTTCTTTTTTTGTAGTCCTGTTGAAAAGAAAATAATCTTCCCATATGGCATCATTGAGAGTCCAAGACAGAGGTGATTGCCAGAAAGAAATTTGATTGCAGGTAGTATGTATCTGAGCCAATTGCCATAAATATTGGTGGGAGACCAAAAATGTAAGAAAGAGAAAGAAATCAGCAAGGGAGAGTTACCAAGCAGGTCATCACTATGAACAACTAAAGCTCAACCCTGCCAAGGGAAGGACACATATCAAGTCATTCCAACCATAAGGAAACTGGGGAATATATTCACCACTGATTCAGAACAACATATGGGAAGCATTTCTCTGCATTGTGTGGTCCCTGGGACAGGTAAAGCTTGTCCACAGAGTCTTGAGGTGTTTACAGTAAGCCGCTTAAAGAGGTAGAGTACCAAGAGGATGTGGGATTGGGCCTTGCATCAACACGGTATTTCTCTTAAGGTGAGAAAGCAGAGGTTGGGAGTTGATGTTGAAAATGAAACTAATTACACACATTACTAAAATGGGTTCAATCTATTGAGGTGGTTTAAGGTTCTGACTTTGACTTCCAAGTGTGCTTGGGATGAAATCAGAGGCTGTAGAAGGATCTTTGCCACACCTGAGTTAGAAGCGTTTGGGATGTTTTGATTGAAAGATATTAAATTTTTGCCTTCATTTTAATATGCAGCTTATTTGGTGCCATTTTTTAAGACATTCAGATATGTCATAAGCATTTATCTATTTGAATGTTGGTTTAGCACTAGCAGTCATTTCTAGAAATAAAGTGTTTTATTAAATCACATAATAAAAATGTTCATAGCCCAATGATTGTGTGACCCTCCAAATTTCTCAAGTAGTGGTCATACTTTAGTACATGCAGTCTTGGGAATGATAAATTAATAGATTTGGAGAAAACTAGTAACACTTTTACATAAACTCTAAATGGCTAGGTTCTTGCTAGTTTTCAGCATTAAAAAAATAAGACTGTTGTTACCACTCTAAAAACAAGTCTCTTGTTGTATTACATTTAATTATATGTATTTCTTCCATATCAGGGGAAATTTGTCTCCCTTAAAAGTTTGAAAGCACATTTGTAGATTCATGGATTGTAACATATGATATTAAATTTGCCATTCTAAATCAAGCAAGCTCACTTAAATGACAAAAATTTTGTGGAGCTCATAATAAAGTCTTCCTCAACTGCAATTTTATTTTGTTTGATTTATATTATGTTCAATTAAAACTGTGGGGAATGTATTTCATTGTGCTTCAGTACACTTCACATATATAATCAGTGAATGCTTTTAATGAATAATAGACAAGAAATTACTGATTTTTTGTTTAATTTTCACTTTGCCAATGGAAGAGCAGATCAAGCAGATGGTTCCCATATAACATGTACTTGTACAAGAACGAAGAACAAGCAGAAACACTTAAAACCCTGATTTTTTTTCATATACTGGAAATGCCAAGGACATAATTATAACTTTGTTCTTCAAAATATACACTTCAGCACTGAGCAAGGGAAACATAAATATAAATCCTTCGAAATATAATCCCATATATTGGACTATTCTTCTTTGGAAATTTTATGTATTATATATTATCAAAGCAAACATTGCAGTAGACAAGGTAAAACAGAGAAGGAAGGCTTTATTCAAGTCTGTATCAATAAAGGACAGAAGGCAGAACTCAGTCTATCTCAACTCTATTGAAACAGAGGCTAGAGATCATTTAAGAGCTGGGTTGGAGGTAAGGTGAGGTGAAGGTGAAGTCGCTCAGTCGTGTCCGACTCTTTGCGACCCTGTGGACTGTAGCCTACCAGGCTCCTCCTCCATTGGGTTCTCCAGGCTAGAATACTGGAGTGGGTTGCTAAGGTTGGAGGTAGGGGAGTTGTAAATCAATATTTGCTAATTGGCCTTAGCCAGAGAAAAAGTTAATTTCTTCAGTCTTCTTGATAGAAGTTACTTTTACATTTTGAAACAAAGTGTACACCAAAGTTTGGCTATGACTCTCTCCCAGAGACTAGATGATGGGGCACTATCTTCCTATCGCACATTTCAAAGTGATGACTCCCAGGTCCTGAGGGGCAGGAAAGAAGTCTGTCCAAAGTTTAATCAAGAGAGAGAACTGCTAAGGCCATCTCGGTCACACCCCAATTTAAATAAAATTTGAAGATAATTTACTCATTAAATTATTTCATTTATTATACTTGAAAGTGAAAGTAACTCAGTAGTGTCTGACTTTTTGGGATCCCATGGACTATAAAGTCCATGGAATTCTCCAGGCCAGAATATAGGAAAGGGTAGCCTTCCCCTTCTCCATTGTATCTTCCTGACCCAGGAATTGAACCAGAATTTCCTGCAATGAAGGCAGATTATCTTAAATGAAGGAGAACTGCGTTTGATCCCTGAGTTGGGAAGATCCCGGGAAGAAGGAAATGGCTGTGGCAAAACTTAGACTTAAATTTCAAAATTTGCCTTGTTGCAAAATTCAGAGCTAAACTGAAGATTAGGGAAAACCACTAGACTATTCAGGTATGACCTAAATCAACTCTGCTATGATTATACAGTGAAAGTGACAAATAGATTCAGGGGATTAGATCTGATAGACACAGTGCCTGAAGAACTATGGACAGAAGTTCATGACATTGTACAGGAGACAGTGATCAAGTCCATCTCTAGGGAAAATAAATGCCAAAGGCAAAATGGTTGTCTGAGGAGCCTTACAAATAGCTGAGAAAAGAAGAGAAGTGAAAGGCAAAGGAGAAAAAGAAAGATATGCCCATTTGAATGCAGAGTTCCAAAGAATAGCAAGGAGATAAGAAAGCCTTCCTCAGTGATCAATGCAAAGAAATAGAGGAAAGCGATAAAATGGGAAATACTAGAGATATCTTCAAGAAAATTAGGGATATCGAGGGAACATTTCATGCAAAGATGGGCACAATAAAGAACAGAAATCGTATGGATCTAACAGAAGCAGAAGATAGTAACAAGAGGCATCAAGAATACACAGAAGAACAAATCAAAAAAGATCTTAGTGACCCAGAAAACCATGATGGTGTGCTAATTCACCTAGAGCCAAACATCCTGGAATGCAAAGTCAAGTGGGCCTTAGGAAGCAACACTATGAACAAAACTAATGGAGGTGATGGAATTCCAGTTGAGCTATTTCATATCCTAAAAGATGATGCTGTGAAAATGCTGCACTCAATATGCCAGCAAATTTGGAAAACTCAGCAGTGGCCCAGGAGGGGAAAAGGTCAGTTTTCATTCCAATCCCAAAGAAAGGCAATGCCAAAGAATGTTCAAGCTGCCACACAATTTCACTCATCTCACATACTAGCAAAGTAATGCTCAAAATTCCCTAAGTGAGACTACAACAGCATGTGAAGTGAGAATTCCAGATGTTCAAGCTAGATTTAGAAAAGGCAGAGGAACCAGAGACCAAATTGCCAACATCCGTTGGAATATAGAAAAAGCAAAAGAATACCAGAAAAACATCTAATTCTGCCTTATTGACTATGCCAAAGCCTTTGACCGTGTGGATCACACCAAACTGTGAAAAATTCTTAAGGAGATGGGAATACCAGACCACCTTATCTGCCTCCTAAGAAATCTGTATGGAGGTTAAGAAGTAACAGTTAGAACTGGGCATGGAACAACAGACTGGTTCCAAATTGGGAAAGGGGTCTGTCAAGGCTGTACATTGCCACCCTGCTTATTTAACTTATATGCAGACTACATCATGAGAAACGCTGGGTTGGATAAAGCACAAGTTGGAAATAAGACTGCTGGGAGAAATACCAGTAATCTCAGATATGCAGTTGACACCACCCTTATGGCAGAAAGTGAAGAGGAACTGAACCTTTTGATGAAAGTGAAAGATAAGAGTGAAAAAGTTGGCTTAAAAATCAACATTCAGAAAAATAAAGTCATGACATCTGGTCCTATCACTTCATGGCAAATAGATGAGGAAACAATGGAAACAGTTAGAGACTTTATTTTCTTGAACTCCAAAATCACTGTAGATGGTGACTGCAGCCATGAAATTTAAGGATACTTGCTCCTTGGAAGAAAAGCTATGACTAACCCAGACAGCATATTAAAAAGCAGAGACATCATTTTGCCAACAAAGGGGCATAGAGTCAAATCTAAGGTTTTTCCAGTAGTCATGTACTACTGATGTGACAGTTGGACCATAAAGAGGCTGAAGACCAAAGAACTGGTGCTTTTGATTTGTGGTGCTGGAAAAATCTTTTGACAGTCCCTTTGACTACAAGGTGATCAAACTAGTGAACCTTAAATGAAATCAATACTGAATATTCATTGGAAGGACAGATGCTGAAGCTGAAACTTCAATACTTTGGCCACCTGATGTGAAAAGTTGACTCACTGGAAAATATCCTGATCCTGGAAAATATTGAGGGCAGCAGAAGAAGCGGGTGACAGAGGATGAGATAATTGGATGACATCACTAAGTCAATAGACATGAGTTTGAGCAAACTTGGGGAGATAGAGAAGGTCAGGGAAGTCTGGCATGCTGCAGTCCATGGGGTTGCAAAAAGTTGTACATGACTTAATGACTGAAGAAGAAGAGAAAGTCATCATTATTTTAATCATAGACTCTGTCATACATGTGGTGATGCAATAAGCCATAATCTCATAAAATGAACAGTATAAAAATAATATAACTAGTAACATTAAGGTTATAAGAAGTTATAGTAGATGCTGAGGTTCCAAAACTTTGGTCACCTGATGTGAAGAGCTGACTCATTAGAAAAGACCCTGATGTGAGGAAAAACTGAAGGCAGGAGGAAAAGGGGATGACAGGGGATGAGATGGTTGGATGGCATCACTGACTCAATGGGCATGAATTTAAGCAAGCTCTGGGAGATGCTGAAAGACAGGGAAGCCTGGCATGCTGCAGTTGATGGGGTTGCAAAGAGTCAGACATGACTGAGTGACTGAACAGCAACAACATGGTATTTATTTAAGATAAGAACTTTTGTTAGATGTGGTTCAGTAACAACCCAGGCATCAATCACTATCTTTAAGGGTAATGATTCATTGGCGTTGTACACAAAGCTCAGCTAAGATATTTGCACTTACAAGGAGAGGGGTAAGTCAACGTGACCACTTCCAGGACTGAAAATGTAATGTTATCGTCTAAGGAGTTACATAGTTGTCACCAAAAGGAGAAAAATTGATCTTTATGGTTAAACGGGTATTTCTGACATTGGTGAGGCCTGGTTAATGCATAATGCAGACACAAAATTGCACAGTACAGGGGAGAGAGGTGGCCAAAGTACGGAGGAAATATTTTATGATTAAATTTTTCTTATCTTAAAATATGAATTTTAATTTTATCACCTAATTTATTAAAATAGAGATTGCCAACTATTCTGTTTTATCATAATTATTTAAAGTGTTAACACACACTACAAAGTTATAATGAATTTGTCTAATACGGAGTGGTCTTTCAAATATATAGAGATGATAGACATTTAAAAAATATTTCTTGTATAAACTTTGTATTCAGAGTATGAAATGATGGAATGAAGTAATATTATCCATTTTTGTGACATTACCTATAATTTATAACTTAACGACTTTTAAATCTGTATCTCCTGCATGGCTCTCTCCTAGGGCCCAAATTTGTATCCCCAAATGTTCAAACCCAGGGATCAAACCCAGGCCCCTGGGCATTGCAGGTAGATTTTTACCAACTGAGCCACAAGGAAAGCCCAAGAATACTGGAGTGGGTAGCCTATCCCTTCTGCAGCAGACCTTCCTGACCCAGGAACTGAACCAGGATCTCCTGAATTACAGGCAGATTCTTTACCAAGTGAGCTACCAGGGAAGCCCCAAAGTGTGTGCTGCTTCCCCGTTAGGGAATCAAACCCCAGTCTCCCATGTGACAGAACGGGATACTCACCACTATATTAACGAGGAACAATTTATAACTTAAAGGCTTTTAAATCTGCATCTCCTGCGGGACTCTCTTTCCTAGGGGCCATATTTGTATACCCAGATGTTTCAGATAAATAATGTATCCATCTTCCACTTGGATGTTAAAGAGGGCCAAAATTTCAGTATGTTGAAACTGAACTCAGTATTTTCTCTAACCATTCCTTTTTCTCAAATCTGCTTTCTTTCAAAAAAAAAAAAAAGTTTTTCATTGATTGATTTCTCTCTTAATCAGGATAGAATGAGATACTCCATTATAAGACATAATCATTGATATTTTAGCGAATTAAGACCATAAGTTTCATTGTTCATTCTTCTCACTATGAAATGAAGATCAGTCATGTCTCCTCAGATATTTTGCCTTAGAAACTAAGAGAACCAGATTGTCACCAATCTTGTGGATGAATCATTTCAGAGAGATGGATTTCAACACTCCCATGGGAGAGACAGAATAACTTGTGGATTGTGTGGGAAGTTTTGTAGGGCTAGGTATGAAAGTATCTGTAATCACTACCACCTATATGATCAGTTAGAAGTCATGCTGTCTAACTGAAAGGGAGGCTGGTAAATGTATTTTTTTTCCCCAAAAAAGAACATGGTGAGCTGACACAATGGATTATCTTCAAAGATTCACCATTTTTCTAGCTGACCTAGCAAGAAATCTGGGAGTTATAAATTTTTCCTTTTTTTTTTTTTGCATCCTACTTCAAATCAATCACTTGATCTGCTTATTAAACTGATTGATACCTATTGAACCTACAAGTCACATTTTTTATAGTAACTGGTCACTATCTTACCTTAGTGCAAGCCTTCATTACTCCTCTCTAAGCAAACTGCAACAGTTCAAGTTAGTCTCCCAGCTGACACTAGAGAGACCATTCCATATTACAAATACAATTAAAAACTACTTCATTAAAATTCTTCAGTGGCCTCCACTATTTTTCAGGCTACTATGCAAACTTCTTCACTTGCTCTAATAGGCTTTATGATGTAAACTTTGCTTAAATTTCACTATCTACCTTTATCTTCGTCATAGACTTGGATTCTACAGGTAAATAAGGCTTTCTCCTCCTACATATTCACATGTGCTTGCTCTTTTTCATGGATTACCCTTCAAAGACTCTTTAACTCTTACTGGTGTTTTAGGAATCAACATTGCTTTTTCTAATGTCTCCCTCTTAATCTGGTACAGACCCTGATCCCCCATTTTACTTATTCCTCCCAAACTTTGTAGTTACCCGTGTTTACTTTTCTAATACCATTCTTTACACTTCATTTTAATTATCTCCTTACTATCTACTCTCTGTAAGGAGTGAGTAAATAGTTTAGTCACTCAGTCATGTCTGACTCTTTGAGACCCCATGGACTGTAGCCTACCAGGCTTATAAATCCATGGGATTTTTCAGGCAATAGTACTGGAGTGGGTTGCCATTTCTTTCTCCAGGGGATCTTCCCGACCCAGGGATTGAACCCGGGTCTCTGGCACTCTAAGCAGATGCTTTACCCTCTGAGCCACCAGAGAAGCTATTTTAGACTTAGGGTCATATTTTTCATCTTTGCATACATAACGTGCTTAATACATAGTAGGGCCTCAGTTAAGGTTTCTTGAATAAAAATTTTTGAAACCAAAGTGTTTTATATGCCTGTAGTCCTTTTATCTCTTTAAATTTCATTATGATATACTCAAGTATGCTGATTACATAGGTTCTTATGATGAGTTTAAACTTCCAACATTTTACTACCTATAGTTTGAATGGGTAGAAATGCTTGAGTAGTTTTGTTATTACTCTCGATAAGTATGGTTCTTACATACTTCCCAAAATAGTCCCCCAGGGGAAAAGTATGGAAGTGATATTAAAAAATAAGGTTAATTTTAGATTCCTCTTTGTATCATGTAATATTTAGAGGTTATGGATATGTTTATGACATAGATTATTATGAGGGTTTTGCAAACATACTTATCTCTAGATTCATCAAGTTTTTAATGTATTAGACCTGTGCAGCTTTGAGTATGTCAATCAGTTAAAAAAAAAAAAGGAAAAACCAGTGACAGAAAATAAAAACAACAACCACTCTAATAGTTTGACCATTTATCTAATTTACTATAATAAAGTTTTATTCTGGCTTATTTGATTTCTCCTTTGATGTATAAGAACATATATGAAAGAATAACAGAAGGCTAGATTTGGAAAAGATCAATTTTCATTCCAATCTCAAAGAAGGGCAATGCAAACAATGTTGAAACTACTGCACAATTGCACTCATCTCACATGGCAGCAAAGTAATGCATAAAACTCTCCATGCCAGGATGTGAAGTGAGAACTTCCAGATGTTCAAGCTGGATTTAGGAAAAGCAGAGGAACCAGAGATCAAAGTGCCAACATCCAATGAGTCATTGAAAAAGCAAGAGAGTTCCAGAAAAAATCTACTTGTGCTTTTAACTATGCCAAAGCCTTTGACTGTGTGGATCGCAATAAACTGTGGAAAATTCTGAAAGAGGGGAGAATACCAGACCACCTTATGTGCTTCCTGAGAAATCTGTATGCAGGTCAAGAAGCAACAGTTAGAACTGGACATGGAACAACAGACTGCTTCCAAATCAGGAAATGAGTACATCAAGGCTGTATATTGTCACTCTGCTTATTTAACTTATATGCAGAGTATGTCATGGGAAATGCCAGTCTGAATGAAGCAGAAGCTGAACTCAAGTTTGCCAGGAGAAATATCAATAAGCTCAGATATGCAGATAACACCACCCTTATGGCAGAAAGTGAAGAAGAACCCAAGAGCCTCTTGATGAAAGTGAAAGAGGAGAGTGAAAAATTGACTTAAAGCTCAACATTCATAAAACTAAGATCATGGCATTCGGTCCCATCACTTCATGACAAATAAATGGGAAAACAGTAGAAATGGTGAGAGACTTTATTTTGGGGGGCTCCAAAATCAATGCAGATGGTGACTGCATCATGAAATAACAGACGCTTGCTCCTAGGAAGAAAAGCTATGACCAAGCTTGACAATCTATTAAAAAGCAGAGGAATTGCTTTGCCAACAATGGCCCATCTAGTCAAAGCTACGGTTTTTCCAGGAATCACGTATGGATGTGAGAGTTGGACTATAAAGAAAGCTGAGCACTGAAGAATTGATGATTTTGAACTGTGGTGTTGGAGAAGACTCTTGAGAGTCCCTTGGACTACAAGGAGTTCCAACCAGTCAATCCTGAAGGAAATCAGTCATGAATACTCATTGGAAGGACTGATGCTGAAACTAAAATTCCAATTCTTTGGCCACCTGATACGAAGAACTGACTCATTTGAAAAGACCCTGATGCTGGGAAAGATTGAAGGTGGGGCGAGAAGGGGACAACAGAGGATGAGACGGTTGGATGGCATCACTGACTCAATGGAAATGAGCTTGAATAGGCTCTGGGAGTTGGTGATGGACAGGGAAGCCTGGCATGCTGCAGTCCATGGGGTCACAAAGATTCGGACAAGACAGAGCAACTGAACCTAACTGAATTGAACTGAACTACCTGTTCAATTATTTTTAGTATTTTTTATGCATAAGTTATAGTGTTAAGAATATCCACATAGATAAAAATTGGGAACATTTAATTCACTACATTCTCAGAAAATATTTTAGATTGCCTATCTGAAATAATTTGGTATCCAAACTCTTTAGTTTATGACAGAGGACACTAAAACCAAAATGGGATCTATAATACTCTCCAAGTAAGGTATAGACCCATAGGGGAGCTAAGCTATGCACGTTTAAGTTGGGCAATCTAAAGCCCCTGAAACAAAATATAGGAACATGTCTAGAATCCAAGTCTCTGGGCCCCAGTTTAGTCTCTTGCATGTTTTCATTCTACTAGAAATTCTCAAACTTATATAAACTCTGCTTCATTAAAAACAATCATCTCATAAACATATTCTGTATCTAAGATAGCCCTTTCTGTCTTGAGACTCAAAAATACGCAAAATAGTAAAGCTTTCTTTATGAGCTTACTTTCTTGAATTTGTATTTAAAAAATAGTAATTTTAAGAAACAATTCTAAAATCAAATTATACTGTCTTAATGAATATGCTTATTTATACTTTATACACCCTTTCAAGGATGCTGCAATATTTCTCTCCGTCAAGCTGACAGCCTTATAAATCTCTGCCGTGTACAATGGTACTGCCTGTTTAAAACCTTCTGATGCTTTAAACTTTAGAATACCATTTGAAGTATGTGCCAGGTTTGAAGCTAGAGTTTTATTTCATATTTCATGAAACATAAAGTTAATATCTTTGAATATTAAATTATAAGTAGAATCTAACTATTATTTTGCAAAACCAGCAGCTTAAAATGCTTTCATTTTATATCATCAACAAAGATTTCTGAAGGTGATCCAGGGCATGTGTCTAATGCAGAACTGATCTTGTTATAGGTGTGAGATTATCTTACTTTAAAACCCAAATCCTGCCATTAAATCACCAACAAAGCTTTCATTTGAAATGTGGCCTTTAAATGCATAACACAACAGAAGGACAATTAAAGATAGTCATAGTCTATTATCATTGCCATTGGTTCTGCTAATGAGTTCTGTGACTTGTTTCAGAATCAAAATGCTACTCCTGAGAAAGCTTATCAACCTAAGTAAGTGAGTCTTTATCACCTTGCCCTTAAATAGCTAGTGTTCTGAGCCTTTGAGTTTGGGGAGCAGTGCTAAAAGAAACTCTTTATAAAAGAGCTATTAGTCTTGTGCAGTCTAGGATTTGACAGCTCATGAGGTTACACAGACCATTACATTACCAACACCATTTCCAATTCCTTAGGCATCTCCTCCAGTACCTAGGGAGCATTACCTCAGCTTACTTTCTTTCTCTCTCTTTCCTTCCTCCTTTCCTCCCTCACCTTCTTTCCTTCCCTCGCTCTGTTTCTTTATCCTTCTCTAAATCTCTCCTTCTCCCTCTCTGTCTCTTTGGCACTTTTAATTTTACTAACATATGCTGGATAATTGAATGAAAACATGATTTTGGGGATTTTTCCCCCTAAATCCTATGCTTATTCTGTGTATAATGATATCATATTAATATTTTAGATGGAAAAGGAACAATATAAATAGCAAAAAGAAAATTATTCAGTTTGCTTTTGCAGAGTAATCAATTGATTACATTTATTTATTGAACTAAAATGGAAAGATTATAATCATGCATGTAGCATTGTTATTACTTGTAATTAAAATAATTTATGGAATAGTAAGACTTCTGACTTCTACACAGGAATAAACTAGGCATTTAAATAAAAAGATTGGAATATGATCGTTTCCAAAAGGACAAAGAACATGAGTGTAGTTTCATGATAAAGTGCCAGTGTCTGATAATATATCTATCATGGTCTTATTTTAGTACTTACATATATATATATTTCTAATCTAAATTTCATCTATAAACACTTCCATTAATTTACACTTTAAAAATAGCAGCAATTTATTTTCAGCTTTATATTTGAAAGATGTGTATAAGAGACAGGATTATAATCATGCATGTAGCATTGTTATTACTTATAATTAAAACAATTTATGGAATAATAAGACTTCTGACTTCTACACAGGAATAAACTAGGCATTTAAATAAAAAGATTGGAATATGATCGTTTCCAAAAGGACAAAGAACATGAGTGTAGTTTCATGATAAAGTGCCAGTGTCTGATAATATATCTATCATGGTCTTATTTTAGTACTTACATATATATATATTTCTAATCTAAATTTCATCTATAAACACTTCCATTAATTTACACTTTAAAAATAGCAGCAATTTATTTTCAGCTTTATATTTGAATTTTCTTTTTTGAAGATATCACTGTATCAGAACATCTAGGATCTTGGTAAAAAATGATATTCTAAATACGGTCTGTTATATTATTTAAGTGCATGTTTATTTCATTGAGCTGAACTTTTCTACAGAAACACTGTGTACTTTTTAAAGAGGAACTGGACATTATTCACAGTATGTGAATGTGACCTTTTCTATAAAACAGTGCTGTTTTTCTAAGGCATGAAACTGACAACATCCAGTTACATGTTACATATGTTATGGATGTAAAGGTGTCACAGAAAAAGTGAATGCTAACTAAAGCCAATTGTGTAGGCTCTCAATTTTTTTTCCTAGTTTTACTCTCTCCCTCTACTCAATGCCTAACATTTTATTCTAGTTATATTCAAAGTTGTTAAAAGTATATTTTAAGAAGCATGTGTGAAAACAGGCAAACAAAAGTCCTGTTTGAAAATCAGTGCCTTGCAAGTTTCCATGTTGCTGTGCTGCTGAATACTATGTGGTCTCATACATTATGTGTGTTGGGATGATGAAAGTCAGAGCATCAGAAAGACTGCTCTAGACAACATCTTCTTAACATTCCAATTCTTTCTATTGTGATAAGAAAAAATAACTTGAGATCTACAATCTTAACAAGTTATCAGTGTACTGCATAATATTGCTAACTATAAATGTAATATTATACAGCAGATTTCTAAAACTTATTCACCTTGCATAGCTGAAATTATATATGTATTGAACAGAAACTCTTCATTATAATGTAGGATTACTTAACTATCTTAGGGATATTCAGGACTCTGACTAAAATCATTGTCAGAAGAGAGTATGTCAAGTTTTGCAATTTTATGCAGTCCCAGTTGGAGCAAGGTGTTCATCTGTGTCTTCTACCCTTGGGGGATGCAGGATTTATTATGCTCCCTTAAAAGGCCTTCTTTGATTTTTATGTCTTGGATTCTTATTTCATGGGTCAAGGATTAGCAACGTATTTGTCTCCAAGCTCTTTTGGTGGCAATAAGAAATGTTTGAGATCTAAGACAAACCTTAAGGAGAAGGAAAAATCAATCAGAATATCTTTAAAGAAGCAAAGTGTCCATAATTGTATTCAGTTTTTGAAAATTATATATTTTCTTCAAAATTATCAAGATAGATTAATGTATTATTATCATTTTCCATTTTGGCTCCAGTTGAGATTAAAAAAGAAATCAGTGCTGCCTTAATAAATATCACAAATTTACATGGAATCTACATGTTAAAAGAAAATAACTGAAAGATCAGTAAGAATAGATGATTTTAATAAATTTTCTATGTATTTATATTCAAACATGTGAAAAACTATTAGAAGGAAATTGTATCTTGGATTTTTCAGAAGGTGACACACGAGTATCCATAGTTTCTTCCTAGAAAACTCTAATTTCAACAAATCTAATAAGACCAACTTAAAAAGCTGGAATAACAGCTATATTTCTTCCATTGTGTTAAAAGGCAAATTCATCAAAAAGGCTTCATAAATTTCTTCATACATTTAAATGTGAAGTAAACAGCTTTTGAAAGGTGACTCAGAATGCTTCAGTTTGATTAATTGGTATTAACCTTGAATCTATTTTGGTTTCATCTATTCCCGGATAGCTCAGAAGTAAAGAATCTTCCTCAGTGCAGGAGACACAAGAGACATGAGTCTGATCCCTAGGTTGGGAGCATCCCTTGGAGAAGAAATGGCAACCCACTGCAGTATTCTTGCCTGGAAAATTCCATGGACAAATGTGCCTGTCAGGCTCTAGTCCACGGGGTTATAAAGAGTAGAACACGACTGAGCACACATACGTACGTGTTTAATGAATTCGTTTAGGAAAACATTACAGTGCTCTATATTCTAACTGATAAATATGCTTAAAATAGATCAAAATCTTATAAAGATTATCTTTAATAAAACTAACCAATTAAGCGAACATACCTATGGTCCATCTGGTTAAGGTATCACTTTCTAATGATCATCTTTGCTGCATTATTTTATGGAATTTTTTTAACAAAATCCAACACAAATTCCATGTATGTTAATGCAAATTTGGTTTTATAGAATAACTGTAGTATATTTGACAGTCTATGATGTGGACATAAACAAAAACTAATCAAATGAGAAAAGCAAACAGTATTTATTCTGAGCTCATTATAGCAAAGCAGTCAGCCTCCATTACTTGCACTTGGCAGTTACTCGAGGGCAGACAGCAGTGAGAAAAATTTACATTGAGAAAAAGGAAGTCTTCAGATATGCTCTGACTAAATATTGTTTTTCTGGGGAAGTTATAGGTGAACTGACTGTAAGTAAGTATCCTATGTGATTGGTTTGGGCTGCATATTTGGCTTCCTCTGAAAGCGGAGGCATTACTTTGCCAACTAAGGTCCGTCTAGTCAAGACTATGGTTTTTCCTGTGGTCATGTATAGATGTGAGAGTTGGACTGTGAAGAAGGCTGAGCACCAAAGAATTGATGCTTTTGAATTGTGGTGTTGGAGAAGACTCTTGAGAGTCCCTTGGACTGCAAAGAGATCCAACCAGTCCATTCTGAAGGAGATCAGCCCTGGGATTTCTTTGGAAGGAATGATGCTGAAGCTGAAACTCCAGTACTTTGGCCACCTCATGCGAAGAGTTGACTCATTGGAAAAGACTCATGCTGGGAGGGGTTGGGGGCAGGAGGAGAAGGGGACGACCGAGGATGAGATGGCTGGATGGCATCACCGACTCGATGGATGTGAGTCTGAGTGAACTCCGGGAGTTGGTGATGGACAGGGAGGCGGGACGTGCTGCGATTCATGGGGTCACAAAGAGTCGGACACGACTGAGTGACTGAACTGACTGAACTGAACTGAACTGGTCCTAAATTGGAAGCAAGGATAAAGATTGGACATGCTGTCAGTTATTAATCATGTCCTGCCTATTCTGGGCCAGTTGTTACAGAAGACATTATTTAACTTTTTTGATTGTAACTAGAGACAGTAATCTGAGCATCCAAACTTCTTGTGTTGTTGATTGCATATAAAGGGTTGGTTTTCTAGGCAGGTTGCTACATTGTAGGTCAAAGATATATTTTTATATATCATCTGGCCATTGTTTGTTTGTATATTCAATCTCTCCATGTTAATTAGGACTTGATTAAGGGACAAAGATTGGATTAAATGACCTATACACTAAGATTCTGTGACCCTTTTTTATGAGTACAGATAATATTGATCTGAAGCTCTCATTAACTCATAGGTCAATTGTAAGTATAAAAGAAAGAGAATGACTAATTTTCCTGCATACAAAATTAAATTATTTGGAGTGTATTTATTTAAACAAAATTAATTTCCTCAAACATCTCAACTACTCAACCTCTGCAAATAAAGTGGGTTTTTTTTTTCATTTTTTTTCCATATCACTGACCTCAGATGTAGTAGAAATCACAATATTATACACTGCACTAATTGCAAGGAGTCTTTAACTGTTTTTAAGCACATTTTCCAAATAAATGGATAAAAGTATTCTTTCTTTTAAATGTATATTTAGTATGTACTGTATGAAAGACATTGTGCACATAGCAATAAACAAAGCAGAAACAGTATCTGCTTTCAGGAAGACTTTATTAACTGTGGAAGACAGTAAATAAATAGTTCATAAGGGATGTCTATGCAGCGATGATTAACCTCTTTCTCTAAAAGTTAAGAATAAGAATGAATGTATATAAATTGAAACATAAAATCTTTAGGCATATTTAATGTATTCCTTCTTGAAGGAATACATAGTCAGTCTGACCTTTATTGACGTGACTTTAGGATTCATTTTGTACAACGTTTATGTGATTCTGTTAATTAAGATATTCTCAAGTGAAAACAACACAATCCCAAATTATAGATATTTTAAATAGCAGAGACCTTCATTTTCTCATACAAAACAAAGTCTGGAACTTCTGTCCTGTGCTATTTTATTCAATGTATCAACTATGTCATCAAAAATCTAGTTTTTTCTATCTTTCCCCTTGTCTTCCATAGCAGAGTATGACAGATACAGATAGATTTCACTCAGCACCCATCTCAAGCACTGGTTCCTTTCTTTCCTCAACTATAGAATCTGAGAAGAAAAAATAATTTTCCCATGAAGAGTCTCCCTGTGGGAAAGTATTTTGTCTTCTCATGCAGTTAGTTAACTTACTCTTCATTCCTTCTTCCTTTTCTGATTGTTTTGACAAAGATTTGTTGGTTGAGACTATAACAGCCATCATATACTAATATAGAAAGTGAAAGTCACTTAGTCCTGTCCGACTCTGTGACACCAATGACTGTAGCCTGCCAGGCTCCTCTGTCCATGGGATTCTCCAAGCAGGAATATTGGAGTGGACTGCCATTTCCTTCTCCAGAGGATCTTCCCAACCCAGGGATTGAAACTGGGTCTCCTGCATTTCAGGCAGATCAGAAGAATTTAAGAAATCTTGGTTTTAATATCCTTACAGCTACTGTTCCAAGGCCAGTGATTAATACCTTTCAGATATTTTGCTGAATTAAAAAGTAACCTTTTAAATATGATTAAGCCTTTGTTATTTACAATGACATTAAATAAAGACAAGATTTTTCTCTTTTACAGTATACCTCTCTTCATGGTGACAAAATGGCTGCAGCAGTTCCAGTATCATATGCAGACATAACGGTTATTCAGGGAAGAAGAGAGAATGCATTCCTCTTCATCTCTTTACTGTGAGAAAAATCTCCCACAGAAGTTTACCGGTAGAGTTTTTCTTAGGTTGCATTGACCAGAAGTTGGTCAAATGACAATATATAAAATATCCACTGCCAAAAGGAATAAGACCAAGTTGGTTTGACTGAACCAATCATGGTTCACTCCTGGGTCTGGAAATAGGGTCACCATTCTTGAGCTCATGGCCATGCAGAGGGAAAAAAAAAATAATAATAGTGATAACAGGCTTTTGTGAGCAGAAAGGAAGAGAGAATGTATCTGGGTAGCGAACAGCAATACACTCTACACTGACACAGGAGATAGACTCTCTAATAATAAGGTCATAAAAATCTTATAAAATCTAGCACAGTGCCAAGGCCAGACTTAACATAATGAGGATACCTTATTTGGGATCCAAAGATATCCTTCTTGAGATATGGGTATATAATATTTTTTTTTTTTTAAGGAACAATAAGTTCTGAGTTGTTTTGAGTATGATACAATTATTTGAAAATTTTAAGTCATTGAACAAGTATAAGAGTTGATTTCTCTGTTTCCAAGTCTCTCTTCTGTTAAATACTTTTATATTTTAAAATCCATGCTGAGAAAGAGACAGACCAACAGAGACAGAGAGAAAGATAAGGAGGGACAACAAATTTTGCCAGTCTACTTCTCTCATAATAATTGTATTTAGTCTCTTAAATGTAGGCTTCCTATTGTAGTTTCCTTTGGGAAAAAAATGCATAAAAAAAATTGATAATCCACTGAATTGCCCTGCCTCCAACATCCCTTCCCAAATGAACCTATTATAGTTCTATACATCCTCAAAAGAATCTGAATTGCTTCTCAGGGTGAAATTTATAGTTTTCTCTTTTTCTGGTATTCATATATAAGATTTTATGTTTTAGGCAAACTCATAGAGTGAGCATAATTCTGAAGAACTATACACGTGTGTGCAAGTTCCTGGCTAAGAATTTAGAAAGCAGGTACAAATCTTTGTTGAATCTATATGATACTGAATTGCTTCTCAGGGTGAAATTTATAGTTTTCTCTTTTTCTGGTATTCATATATAAGATTTTATGTTTTAGGCAAACTCATAGAGTGAGCATAATTCTGAAGAACTATACACGTGTGTGCAAGTTCCTGGCTAAGAATTTAGAAAGCAGGTACAAATCTTTGTTGAATCTATATGATTGAAATATTCAATTTAGTTTGGATTATATGAATATGTTCTTTGATTAATGACATCAGTTAGCTATTTTATATTATTTCTGTTCCAAAGGAGGAATAGTCTTCAACCTATAAGTATAGAAAACAGGGTTTTAGACCTTACTCAAAAAATCATAACTTTTTTTTTCTTAAAATATTGACACCCAATGACTGGTAACAATATAATTTATACCACTGGTCTTCTTGTGAAACTCAGTACTTTGGCCACCTCATGCAAAGAGTTGATTCATTGGAAAAGACTCTGATGCTGGGAGGGATTGGGGGCAGGAGAACAGGGGACGACCGAGGATGAGATAGCTGGATGGCATCACTGACTCGATGGACGCGAGTCTGAGTGAACTCCGGTAGTTGGTGATGGACAGGGACGCCGGCGTGCTGCGATTCATGGGGTCGCAAAGAGTTGGACATGACTGAGCAACTGAACTGAACTGATGGACTGTAGCCTGCCAGGCTCCTCGGTCCATGCGGATTCTCCAAGCAAGAATACTGGAGTGGGTTGCCATGCCCTCCTCCAGTGCATCTTCCCCATCCAGGGACAGAACCCAGGTCTCTCACATTGCAGATAGATTCCTTATTGTCTGAGTTTGTGTGTTTAGTAAAGTTGCTCATTAAACACTGCATTTCTCTGTCTCTGCTGCCCTCTGGGTGCACATGGCAGGTTGGCAGAACCATACCTGCTTTGCAGTGCTTGGTAAGGCATGTTACTTGGCCAATAGCTCGTGAGGGGAAATTACATGTACCAATTTCTGGAGCAAGATTTAAAAACCATCATTCAATCACCATGTTTCCCTTCCAATGCTGCAGACCTGGTGAAACAATATATCTGAATGAAGCCTGTTAGCCTGAGTCTCTGATGAAAGAATAAAAAAAGAACCCCTTGATGACTTGCAATTATATACCTGTAGTACCAGTGAACATTTAACATTCGTTGTGTTGAGAATACAAAATGTGGAAGCAGTTTGTTGTAGGAACATAAAAAAGCCTGATCTAACTGACATGTAATATCCTATTTTCCTATTTTTCTTCTCTCTCAACATCAGGGCCAAGGCAATAGTCCTGTTATTTAAAATCTTCATTAAAAAAAGTATGTATGTGTGTGTGTGTGTGTGTGTGTGTGTAAATATATGTAAAATCTTGATCAGCTGATGAGAGAAACCTGGGAAAATCCATCAGTTATTTCATCTAGGATTTCTGTCCACTAGGACAAAAATCTTCATTAAAAAAAGTATGTATGTGTGTGTGTGTGTGTGTGTGTGTGTGTGTAAATATATGTAAAATCTTGATCAGCTGATGAGAGAAACCTGGGAAAATCCATCAGTTATTTCATCTAGGATTTCTGTCCACTAGGACAGTGAGAAAATGGGGTTCTGTTGCTTAAGCTCCCCAGTCTGTGATCTTTTGCTACAGTATCTCTATCAAACTAATACAAGTAGCCTGGTGGAAGATATCATCTGGAATAGATGAGCAATTTCAGGAGGGGTCCCTTAGAGCAGACAGCCTCCAAATAAAAATTCAGATGATTGTAGAAAGATCTACCTGAATACAGTATCAATTGCTGACACACAGAATAATAAACCAATAAAATGGTGGCTGTTTTAAATCCTGGAGTGGTTTATAAGCAATAATTGATAAATGAGACATTTCATTAGGGATGTACAGCATCATTCTAGGTTCTCTGAGCTTATGACCTCATTCAATAATTATTTTTTTGCAAATCACAACCGTGAATTGAATACTAATGATCTGCCAGAGACTGAAGTCACAAAGTCCTGCCAAAGCTATAGGATTAGAATCTTAATCAAAAGATTCTGAGTAATTTTCTAATTTATCTATTTTCTGCTATTTCATATATTACCTATTAATATTTTTGCAATGTGTGAATTACAGTAAACTAAAAATATCATCAAGACACTCTTTATCTGTCTCTCTCCACCCCAACTCCTTTCCCAGAAAGACTTCTCTAGTGTGGACTCTATTTTTAGACCAGATTTTCCATCATGGTTTCATGATGGTTTTGTCAGCTCTTGATGCTACATTTTCCCAGGTTCAAAAACATAACAAATGTTGTTGAATTCTCACAAGAATACCTGAGAAACACTTTGATTAACCTAGAGAAGTATGATGAAGCTGAAACCCACAGTTACAACTGTTCTGAAAGTGGGGCAGGAATGTGTTCCCCTATCTTAGCTGCTTTAATAAAAAAAAAACACCAGTGGGTGGCTTAAGCATCAGGCATTTATTTATGTCAGTTCTGGAGTCTGGGAAGTCCAAGATTAAGATTGCAGCTGGTTATTAGATTTTTAGCAAGGATCGTCTTCCTGGCTTGAAGAATGCTGTCTTCTTGCTGCATCTTCAGAAAGCAGGAAGAGAAAAAGAGAGCAGGCTCCCTGGCCTCTACTTATGAGAGAACTAATCTCATCTTATGAGCACCTCACTCTTAAAACTTTGGTGTGTGTGCATGCCCAGTCATGTCTCTTTGCCATCCCATGGACTGTAGCCATCCAGGCAAGAACACTGGAGTGGGTTGCCACTTCCTTCTCCAAGGAATCTTCCCGACCCAGGATTGAACCCGTGTTTCTTGAACTCTTCCTTGGCAGACAGATTCTTTACCACTTAGACACCTGGGAAGCCTACTCTGGACCTTATGTAAACATAATTACTGCCCCCAAAGTTCCATCTCCGAATATCACCGGGAGTAGAGAATCAACATAAAAATGTTGTGAGGGTATAATTTAGTCCAGAGCATCTCACAATGTAGAGAAGTCCTAGTATGACTGGATAAATAGGACAGCAACAATATCTAATAACAAGATCATCAAATGGAAAACATATTTTTAAGAGAAAATAAAGATCTTAGACAAAGAGATTTTATTAAGTTCCAACTATAGCAGAAATTGACTGTGCCCTGCCTTCCAGCCCAAACAAATGTTCGCATAAATAGACTGTCTATGAGAAGCTCAGTTTTTTTGGAATATCTACTATGTTCTAGGCATCACATTAACATGTTCTACTAGATAAACATATATAATTTTGCAGCTTTTAACTGTATACAAATATAATTTAATAAAGTTTTGTCCCAAATTATATTCATTGGAAAATTTATAATAAGTATATTTATACTAAACATTATATTAATACAAAGGAGATAGTTCTCTGAGGTAATTAGAGTAAACATTTGAGAAGTGCCTCATTAAAATTTCTATAACACACTCATTGACAGATATTTATGTGTTTTTTAAATCAGGTGAGAATAGCAAGATATCCAATAACTTTTTGTTACAGTTATCTTCTCCTTCACTCCCCTCAAAAAAAATTTTTTTTCAGTACCTCCTTATATAACTGAAAAGGTCTCTAAAATGTCTCCCTTTTTTAATGGCAGAATACCAATTTCACGCTCAATGCATGAGAGCTCTCATTCTATAGGAGCCCATATCTATTAATCTTTCTTTTTCCCCCCTTCTTTCTTTTTAAACAGTAGGTCCACTCTACACTGGGTTTTTCTTTTAGAAGTTTTCCAATTTTATTTTGTAAATATATAAGCCTCAATTATATTTACCCTTCTTGATATGGTATTTATCAGAGTTAGAAAGACTGCTAAGACAGCAACTTTCTAGTCAAAGAAATGTACAAATGTAGAACAAAACTGTTTTCTGAAATCATTGCAAGTGATGGTGCTGAGACGAAATATTATTGCATCATCTTCTAGTGATTATTTCTATGGGCTTCATAATTAATATGATAGCCTTGGAGGAATGAGGCAATGATGTAGTATAAAGATGATCTTGTTGCTACTTTATGCTCTGTCTTTCCTGTTGTTTGCTAGTGAGCCCCAACAGCATTCTCTCAATTCTGTTCAGCTGAGAGCTCAGTTGTACAGTGACTATGTAACAGGGTATTTAGATATTTAGTCCTTAGCACAATGTGGCATATGATTCTCTCATTCTTTCTTCCTTACAAGTCAGTATTGGGAAGATCCCCTGGAGAAGGGAATGACAACCCACTCCAGTACTCTTGCCTGGAGAATCCCATGGACGGAGGAGCCTGGTGGGCTACAGTCCACGGGGTTGCAAAGAGGCGGACATGACTGAGCGACTTCACTTTCACTTTCACAAGACAGTGTAGTCAGTCACTTTCCCTATCAGGAAAGGGAAACCTACTTTCGTTCTGAAGTCTTAGTTACTGCAATTAAAAAAAAAAAAAATCTATTTTGGAATGTAGGGCAGAGCTATTCAGGCAAGATTGCATGAAGATGGAGGGGAAAAAAGAGGACTCTTTAATCCAAATTTTGAGTTTCTAAACACTTTTGGCAGACTCTTGATTATTGAAGATTCATAATTATATTCATTTTATGGTTTTGATTGATTGATTTTCATTGCCCCCTACTGGATTAGGGAGAGAAACAATATGGAATGCTCAGAAAAAAATAAAAAAGGCTTTAAGGAAACAACTAGACAATCTGACAACAAAGAGGGTAAAAAATTCCCACCACTCAACCTTACCTAAACCCCTCCCCCATCCTGACCCAGCTTCCTGCTCTCCATACACATATGCACAACCAACCACAATATTTGCCCTTTCAACTTTATGCTGCAGTCCATGGGGTAACAAAGAGTTGGACACTGAGCAACTAAACTAAACTGAACAACTTTATCTGAGGTTCCGCAACACAGAGGTAGGCTGGCTGTGGCCAGTAGAATAAATATGCCCCCACAGCCCATTTTAGTAAATAAAGTTTTATTGGAACACAACCACACCCATTTGGTTTATGTAATTAATGTGTGTCAATGGCTGCTTTCCTGCAGTGCTGAGTAGAGACCATAAGGCCCACAAGACCAAACATATTTGCTATTTGGGCTTAAAAAAAGGTCTCTCAGCTCTGTTAGACCATTGATTATTACATTTGAACATAATTCACACAAATTGCATCATTTAAGCAATGAGCAATTTTCAAAAATATGCAGTATGAGGTTCAAAAAGTCTTTGTATTTTAAAGGCAGGGGAAGTATTTCATCTCTAGAATTTATTGAACAACAACAAAAAAAGCAAGCATTCTGTAGATTATGTAAAATGAGTAATACACATGCTATTTTATGGTTAGAGCTCTTTCATAATCAGAAATCTTATGGCTATGCATCAGTGGCTAATGGTTGTGTGTATAACAACACAAACAAATGTAAGTAATCTGAATGCAGTTAGTAATCTGATTACACTCATGCAAAGTTGTTTCTTTTAGAAATTAGTAACTAAATACAGTAAATAAATGCAGGAGGAACTGATAAGTAAATAAATGTAGGAACAATAATTAAAAATGAGTAACATAAAATTATCAAAATTAACTTATCCATAATTTGTAAATTAAAACATATTGACACTATACTCATAGTAAAATGTGTACTGGTAGGAGAAAATTCAAAAAAAGACAGACTATTTGAATCAAATCTTACGACAACAAAAACACAGCAACTTTGAAAGAATGCACCTTGCCTAGTGCTATATGACTTGCCCTTAAGCCTTGCCAAAGCTAGAGTATGCATCAGAAATCCCTTGGGTCCTGCTTTCTTCTTCATCACACAGTTGTAACACAATATGTTAGCAGAAGGGCAAGATTATTAACTAAAGGAATACGTGAACTTATACTCACCTTAATACTCTAACAATACTCTAACATCACCTCAAACCAGAAGACAAATAGCTTTCTATTCTCTTCTTGAACACTCCATTTCTGCCAACCATGTGACTTTGAGAGTCATCATCTTTTCACTCTCCCTCAATTATAATTAAGGGACTTCTCTGGTGGCTCAGACTGCAAAAGTGTCTGCCTACAATGCATAAGACCCAGGTTCGATCCCTGAGTTGGGAAGATCCCCTGGAGAAGGAAATGGCAACCCACTCCAGTACTCTTGCCTGGAAAATCCCATGGACCAAGGAGCCTGGTAGGCTACAGTCCATGGGGTTGCAAAGGGTCAGAAATGACTGAACGCCTTCACTTCACTTCATTTCACTTCATCTATAATGCATGCGTCCCCCAGTCCATTCATAGGGAACTGCTTATAGTTCCTTTAGTATCATGTCCTCTCTTACTTTCAGGCTTCTGTACAGGCTGCTCACTCTCTGTATGATACCTTCTTGTTGCTGTTTTTGTTGTCAACAAATATGTCAGACTCTTCACTACCCAATAGACTGCAGCATGCTAGGCTTCCTTCTCACCATTTCCCAGAGTTTGCCCAAGTTCTTGTCCATTATATCTGTGATACCATCTAACCATTTCATCCTGTCACCCACTTCTCTTTCTGCCCTCAATCTTTCCCTATATCAAGGTTTTTTCCAATTAAGTTGGTTGTTTGCATCAAGTGGTCAAAGTATTGGAGATTCAGCTTCAGCATCAGTCCTTCCAATGAGTATTCAAGATTAATTTCCTTTAAGATTGACGGATTTGATGTCCTTGCTGCCCAAGGGATTCTCAAGAGTCATCTCCAGCAACATAGTTCAAAAACATCAATTCTTCAGTGCTCTGACTTCCTTGTGGTCCAGTTCTCACAATGGTGCATGACTACTAGAAAGACTAGAGCCTTGATTCTATGCACTTTTGTCAGCAAAGTGATGGCTTTGTTATTTAACACATGATCTAGGTTTCTCATAGCTTTTCTTCCAGAAGTAATTATCTTTTAATTTCATAGCTGTAGTCACCATCCACACTTCCCTGGTGGCTCAGATGGTAAAGTGTCTGTCTACAATGCGGAAGACCTGGGTTCGATCCCTGGGTCGGGAAGATCCGCTGGAGAAGGAAATGGCAATCCACTCCAGTGCTATTGCCTGGAAAATCCCATGGACAGAGGAGCCTGATAGGTTACAGTTCATGGGGTCACAAAGAGTCGGACACGACTGAGCGACTTCACTTTGAGTCACCATCCACAGTGGTTTTGGAGCTTAAGAAGAGGATATCTGTAACTGTTTCTACCTTGTCCCCTTGCATTTGCCATGTAGTGATGGCACTGGATGCCATTATCCTAGTCTTATTATTTTTTTTAATAGTGAGTTTTAAGCTGGCTTCTTAATAATTCTCCTCTTTCACCCTCATCAAGAGGTTCTTTAGTTCCTTTTCACTTTCTGCCACTAGAGTGGTGTCATCTATATATCTGAGGTTGTTGATATTTCTCCTGGCAATGTTTTGTTACTATTATTATTATTATCTGAAGGATGATTGCTTTACAGAATTGTGCTCTTTTCGGTCAAACTTCAACATGAATCACCCATAAGTATACATATATTCCTTCCCTTTTGAACCTTTCTCCCATCTCCTTCCCAATCCCACACCTTTAGGTTGATACAGAGTCCCCTTTTGAGTTTCCTTAGGCATACAGCAAATTCCCATTGGCTATCTATTTTACATATGGCAATATAAGTTTCCATGTTACTCTTTCCATACATCTCACCCTCTCCACCCCTCTCTGCATGTCCACAAATATATTCTCTATGTCTGTTTCTCCATTGTTATCCTGTAAGTAAATTCTTCAGAACCATTTTTCTAGATTCCATATATATGTGTTAGAATATGATATTTATCTTTCTCTTTCTGACTTACTTAACTCTGTATAATAGGTTCTACATTCATCCACCACATTAGAACTGAATAAGCAGTGTTTCCTTTTTATGGCTAAGGAATATTCCATTGTGTGTATGTACCAAAACATCTTCTTTTATACAATTCTTCTATGTATTCTTGCCACCTCTTCTTAATATCTTCTGCTTCTGTCAGACCCATACCATTTCTGTCTTTTATTGAGCCCATCTTTTCATGAAATGTTCTCTTGATATCTCTAATTTTCTTGAAGAGATCTTTAGTCTTTCCCATTCTATTGTTTTCCTCTATTTCTTTGCACTGATCTCCAAGGGAGTCTTCCTTATCTCTCTTTGCTATCTGTTGGAACTTTGCATTCAAATGGGTATATCTTTCATTTTTTCCTTTGCTTTTGACTTCTCTTCTTTTCACAGTTATTTGTAAGGCCTCCCCAGACAGCCATTTTGCCTTTTTGTATTTCTTTTTCTCAGGGGTTGTCTTGATCCTTGTCTCCTGTACAATGTCATGAACCTCCGTCCATAATTCATCAGTCACTCTGTCTATCAGATCTAGTCCCTTAAATCTATTTCTCATTTCCACTGTATAATCATAAGGGATTTGATTTAGGTCATACCTGAATGGTCTAGTGGTTTTCCCCACTTTCTTCAATTTAGGTCTGAATTTGGCAATAAGGAGTTCATAATCTGAGCCACAGTCAGCTCCCAGTCTTCTTTTTGCTGCCTGTATAGAGCTTCTCCATCTTCGGCTGCAAAGAATATAATCAATCTGATTTCGGTGTTGACCATCTGGTGATCTCCATGTGTAGTCTTCCCTTGTGTTGTTGGAAGAGGGTGTTTGCTGTTACCAGTGCATTCTCTTGGCAAAACTCTATTAGCCTTTGCCCTGCTTAATTCTGTACTCCAAGGCCAAATTTGCCTGTTACTCCAGGTGTTTCTTAACTTCCTACTTTTGCATTCCAGTCCCCATGAAAAGGACATTTTTTGGGGGTATTAGTTCTAAAAGGTCTTGCAGGTCTTCACAGAACCATTCAACTTCAGCTTCTTCAGCATTACTGGTCAGAGCATAGACTTGGATTACCATAATATTGAATGGTTTGCCTTGGAAATGAACAGAGATCATTCTGTCATTTTTGAGACTGTATCCAAGTACTGCATTTCAGACTCTTTTGTTGACCATGATGGCTACTCCTTTTCTTCCAAGGGATTCCTGGCCACAATAGTAGATATAATGGTCATCTGAGTTAAATTCACCCATTCCAGTCCATCTTAGTTCGCTGATTCCTAGAATGTCAACGTTTACTCTTGCCATCTCCTGTTTGACCACTTCCAATTTGCCTTGATTCATGGACCTAACATTCCAGGTTCCTATGCAATATTGCTCTTTACAGCATCGGACCTTGCTTCTATCACCAGTCACATCCACAATTGGGTGTTGTTTCTGCTTTGGCTCCATCCCTTCATTCTTTCTGGAGTTATTTCTCCACTGATTTCCAGTAGTATATTGGGCACCTACCGATCTGGGGAGTCCATCTTTCAGTGTCCTATCTTTTTTCGTTTTCATATTGTTCATGGGGTTCCCAAGGCAAGAATACTGAAGTGGTTTACCATTCCCTTCTCCAGAGAACCACATTCTGTCAGACCTCTCCACCATGACCCATCCATCTTGGGTGGCCCCACATGGCATAGCTTAGTTTCATTGAGTTAGCGAATGCTGTGGTCTGCCTGATCAGATTAGCTAATTGTCTGTGATTGTGGTTTCTGTCTGTCTGCTCTCTGATATTCTCTCAGCACTTACCATCTTACTTGGGTTTCTCTTACCTGGGACGTGATGTATATCCTCACGGCTGTTCCAGCAAAGTGCAGCCACTGCTCCTTGCCGTGGACGTGAGGTATCTCCTCTTGACCGCCACTCCTGACCTTGGATGTGGGGTAGCTCCTTTTGGCCACTATTGCACCGTGCAGGTAAATAATAACGATGGTGTGATCACTCACCTAGAGCCAGACATCCTGGAATGTTAAGTCAACTGGGCCTTGGGAAGCATTACTATGAACAAAGCTTGTGGAGGTGATGGAATGCCAGTTGAGCTATTTCAAATCCTGATAGATGATGCTGTGTAAGTGCTGCACTCAATATGTCAGCAAATTTGCAAAACTCAGCAGTGACCAAAAGACTGGAAAAGGTCAGTATTTATTCCAATCCTAAAGAAAGGCAATGCCCCCAAATGCTCAAACTATTGCACAATTGCACTCTTCTCACACACTAGTAAAGTAATGCTCAAAATTCTCCAAGCCAGGCTTCAGGAATATGTGAACCATGAACTTTCACATGTTCAAGCAGATTTTAGAAAAGGCAGAGGAACCAGAGATAAAATTGCCAGCATCCACTGAATCACTGAAAAAGCAAGAGTTTCCAAGAAAACATCTATTTCTGTTTTATTGACTATGCCAAAGCCTTTGACTGTGTGGATCACAATAAACTATGGAAAATTCTGAAAGAGATGGGAATACCAGATCACCTGCCCCGCCTCTTGAGAAACCTATATGCAGGTCAGGAAACAACAGTTAGAACTGGACATGGAACAACAGACTGGCTCCAAATAGGAAAAGGAGTATGTCAAGGTTGTATATTCTCACCTGCTTATTTAACTTATATGCATAGTGCATCATGAGAAACTCTAGGTTGGAAGAAGCTCAAGTTGGAATCAAGATTGCCAGGAAAAATATCAATAGGCTCAAATATGCAGATGACACCACCCTTATGCCAGAAAGTGAAGAAGAACTAAAGAGCCTCTTGATGAAAGTGAAAGAGAAGAGTGGAAAAAGTCGGTTTAAAACTCAACATTCAGAAACCTAAGATCATGGCATTGGGTCCCATCATTTCATGGCAACTAGATGAGGAAACAGTGGAAACAGTGGCTGACTTTATTTTGGGGGGCTCCAAAATCACAGTAGATGGTGATTGCAGCCATGAAATTAAAAGTTTCTTACTCCTTAGAAGGAAAGTTTTGACCAACCTAGACAACATATTAAAAAACAGAGACCTTTGCCAACAAAGGTCCATATAATCAAAGCTTTTGTTTTTCCAGTAGTCATATATGTATGTGAGAGTTGAACTATAAAGAAAGCTGAGTGCCAAAGAATTGATGCTTTGGAACTGTGGTGTTGGAGAAGACTCTTGAGAGTCCCTTGGACTGCAAGGAGATCCATCCAGCCCATCCTAAAGGAGACCAGTCCTGGATGTTCATTGGAAGGACTGATATTGAAGCTGAAACTCCAATATTTTGGCCACCTGATGTGAAGAGCTGATTCATTTGAAAAGACCCTGATGCTGGGAAAGATTGAGGGCAGGAGGAGAAGGGAACGACAGAGGATGAGATAGTTGGATGGCATTACCAACTCAATGGACATGGGTTTGGTTGGACTCTGGGAGTTGGTGATGGACAGGGAGGCCTGGTAAGCTGTGGCTCATGGGGTTGCAAAGGGTCAGACATGACTGAGTGATTGAACTGAACTGAACCACAACACATTTATCTATTCTTCTGTGATGGACATCTAGGCTGCTTCCGTATTCTAGCTATTGTAAATAGTACTGCAATGAACAATGGAATACATCTGTCTTTTCAATTTTTGTTTCCTCAGGTTATATGCCTAAGAGTGGGATTGCTGGGTTATATGGTGGTTTTATTCTCAGTTTTTTAAGGAATTTCCATACCATGTTCCATAGTGGCTGCATCAATTTACATTCCTAGCAACAGTGCAAGAGCATTCCCTTTTCTCCACATCCTCTCCAGCATTTACTGTTTGCAGACATTTTGATGATGGCCATTCTAACTGGTGTGAGGTGATATCTCTTTGTAGTTTTGATTTGCATTTCTCTAATAATGAGGAATTTTGAGCATCTTTTCCTGTGTTTGTTATCTTTAATTTCTCTTTCTGATTTTTCATTGTTAGTATATAAAAACGCAAGTGATTTCTGTGTACTGATTTTGTATCCTGCAACTTTGCTAAATTTACTGATTAGCTCTAGTCATTTTCTGATACTATCTTTAGGGTTTTCTAGGTACTGTATCATGTCATCTGCAAACAGTGAGAGATATACTTCTTTTCTGATCTAGATTCCTCTTATTTCTTTTTCTTCTCTGATTGCTGTAGCTAGGACTTCCAGAATTATGTTGAATAGTAGTGGGGAAAGTGGACACCCTTGTCTTGTGCCTGATCTTAGGGGAAATGCTTTCAGTTTTTTATCACTGAGAATAATGTTTTCCATAGGCTTAACATATATAGCCTTTAATAAATTGAGGTAGGTATGCCCATTTTTTGAAGATTTTAATTATAAATGGGTGCTGAACTTTGTCAAAGGCTTTTTCTTTGATTATCATATGGTTTTTATCTTTCAGTTTGCTAATAAGGTATATCACACTGATTGATTTGTGCATATTGAAGAATCCTTGCATTCCTGGAATAAGCCCAACTTGATCATGGTGTATGAGCTTTTTGATGTGTTGTGAATTCTGTTCACTAAAATTTTGTTGAGGATTTTTTGCATCTATGCTTATCAGTGATACTGGCCTGTAGTTTTCTTTTTTTGGTGTGTTGTCTTTGTCTGGTTGTGGTATCAGGGTGGTGGTGGCCTTGTAGAATTAGTTTGGAAGTATTCCTTCCTCTGTAATTTTTTGAAAGAGCTTTAGAAGGATAGTCATTAGTTCTTCTCTAAATGTTTGATAGAATTCTCCTGTGAAGCCATCTGGTTCTGGGCTTTTGTTTTTTGGGAGATTTTTGATTGCAGCTTCAATTTCAGTGCTTGTAATTGGGTTGTTCATAATTTCTATTTCTTCCTGGTTCAGTCTTGGAAGATTGAACTTTTCTAAGAATCTGTCCATTTCTTCAAGGTTATCCATTTTATTGCCATATTGTTGTTCATAATAGTCTCTAGTAATCCTTTGTGTTTTTGCATTGTCTGTTGTAACCTCTCCTTTTTCACTTCTAATTTTGTTGCTTTATTTATTTTAATTGGAGGCTTAGTGCTTTACAATATTGTAGTGGTTTTTGCCATACATTGACATGAATCAACCATGGTAATTTTGTTGATTGATTCTTCTCTCTCTCTCTCTTTCTTTCTTTCTTTCTTTTTTTTTTTTTTTGAGTATGGCCAAGTTTCATCAATTTTGTTTATCTTATCAAAGAACCAGCTTTTAGCTTTATTAATTTTTATTATTTTTTCTTTCATTTCTTTTTCATTTATTTCTACTTGTATCTTTATGATTTCTTTCCTTCTACTAATTTTGTTTTTTTTTTTTTTTGTTCTTTTTCCAGTTGTTTAAGGTGTAAAGTTAGGTTGTCTATTCAATGCACTTCTTGTTTCCTGAGGTAGGGTTGTATTGTTATCAACTTCCCTCTTAGAACTGCTTTTGCTGCATCCCAAAGGTTTTGAGTTGTCATATTTTCATTGTCATTTGTTTCTAGAAATTTTTTGATTTCCCTTTTGATTTCTTCAGTAACCTGTTGTTTATTTAGAAACATATTGTTTAATCTCCATGTGTTTGTCTCCTGGAAATCTTGATTCCAGCTTGTAACTCATCCACCCTGGCATTTCTCATGATGTGCTCTGCATATGCAGGGTGAAAATCAACAGCTCTGTCATACTTCTTTCTCAATCCTGAACCAGTCAATTGTTCCATACACAATTCTAACTGTTGCTTCTTGACCTGCATACAGGTTTCTCAGGAGACATGTAAGATGATCTAGTATTCCTGTCTCCACAGTTTTCCAGTTTGTCATGTTCCACACATTTTATCATGATCGATGCAGTCACACAGTCGAACGTTTTACACACAGTCTCACAATCAAAGGTTTTGGTGTTATCAATGAAAGAGAAGCAGATGTTTGTCTGGAGTCCCCTTGCTTTCTCTATAATCCAGCAAATGTTGGCAATTTGATCTCTGGTTATCCTGCCTTTTCTAAACCAAGCTTGGATATTTGGAAGTTCTCAATTCATGTAATGTTGAAGCCTAGCATGCAGGATTTTGAATATAACTTTACTAGCATGAAAGATCAGAGAAGGCAATGGCACCCCACTCCAGTACTCTTGCCTGGAAAATCCCATGGACAAAGGAGCCTGATAGGCTGTGGTCCATGGGGTTGTGAAGAGTCGGACACAACTGAGCGACTTCCCTTTCACTTTTCACTTTCATGCATTAGAGAAGGAAATGGCAACCTACTCCAGTGTTCTTGCCTGGAGAATCCCAGGGATGGGGGAGCCTGGTAGGCTGCCGTCTATGGGGTCACACAGAGTCAGACACGACTGAAGTGACTTAGCAGCATGAAAGATGAGTGCAATTGTCCGATGGTTTTAACATTCTTTAGCACTCCCCTTCTTGGGAATTGGGATGAGGATTGACCTTTTCTAGTCCTGTGGCCACTGCTGGGTTTTTCAAATTTGCTGACATATTGAGTGCAGCACTTTGATAGCATCATCTTTGGGGATTTTAAATAGTTCTTCTGGAATTGCATCATCTTCACTAGCTTTATTGACAANCTTCTTGGGAATTGGGATGAGGATTGACCTTTTCTAGTCCTGTGGCCACTGCTGGGTTTTTCAAATTTGCTGACATATTGAGTGCAGCACTTTGATAGCATCATCTTTGGGGATTTTAAATAGTTCTGCTGGAATTCCATCATCTTCACTAGCTTTATTGACAACAGTGCTTTCTAAGGCCCACTTGACTTCACTTACCAGAATGTCTGGCTCTGGGTGAGTGACCACACCATTGTGGTTATTTGGATCATAAAGACCTTTTTTGGTACAGTTCTATGTACTCTTTCCATCTTTTCTTGATATCTTCTGCTTCTATTAGGTCTTTACTGATTCTTTCCTTTATTGAATCCATCTTTGGATGAAATGTTCTTTTGATATTTCCAATTTTTTTGAAGAGATCTCTAGTCCTTCTCTTCTGTTGTTTTCCTCTATTTCTTTGCATTGTTAATTCAAGAAGGCTTTCTTGTCTCTGCTTGTAGTACCTTCCCATACTTCACCTTTATTTGGCCAGTTGGACTTAATGCAGATACCTCCTCCATGGAGAGCCCATGCCAGGTTTTTCTAGGCTTTATTCACTGTGTTTCCTTTGAAATCCTCTAGATGTCAATACATATGATTCTTAATTTTACCTTCTCTTAGGAAACTTTACATTTAGGTAACAGAAAACCTGCAACATGCTAACTAATGAGAACATGTATTATTTCACATTAAATCCCACAAAGTGTGCTATTATCAAGGTTCTAGTACTCTCGGCTAAAGAATGAGTTTCTGCATGCTTCCTGATATTGGCTTTATTCTCTCGTTGACTGTCCGAGGAACACAAGGTAATTGCAAGCAATAACAGAGCAAAGTGTCTCATCATTTAAGTCTAAAGAATGAAAAAGAAAGCCTTTCCCTGTTATTCTGATTAGACCAACTGAACAAATAGCAGTTGCTAGAAGAAAACTATCATCTCATGTTTATTATTCCTAAATGAGGAAGGGATGGTGTTACTAACCTCAGTTTAGACAAGGGTTTCTCAAGGGTGGCAGTATTGCTATTTTGGACTAGACACTTTTATGCTCTGTTCATTGTAAGGTATTAGTAACATCCTTTGACTCTGCACATTATTTGCCATCCCCCAGGTTGTAAATAACAAACACTGTCTTCAAACATTGCTGAGTGTCTTTTAGATGGCAAAGCTACTTCCAATTGAGGGCCATTGGCTTTGACTAATGAAGACACAGTCTGGATCCCTGATCTCATGGAGGACTTATAGATAATTTAAGAAGAGGAAGGGAAGAATGGATGTTGGGTAAGTAATCTATAGTATCCACCAGCTCTGTTGTAATTTAGTTGTCTTTGTCCCTACTAGAAAGGACATTTCTGGAAGTTCTATTTTCTTCTTGCTTTTCTTATCCCTAGTACCTGGCATATGCTGCTTTCTTAATACATTTTTATTAAATTGATGTATGAATTATACATAGGGAAAGGGATTTCTTTAGTGCTTTTTCACCTCTACTCAACAAGCATTATAACATTGATTATTTGAGTATCTATGCTTTCAGTGGTGAAAGTGCTTTTAGGTTTATGACCAAAGATATTGAAAACACATTCTCCAACTGTGGAGATAAAGGCAAAGCAATGAAGTGAAAGTGAGGGGTGAAATAGAGGTGAAGTTACTATTTTAAGCATGAAAAACTTGTCATCTAAGTGAAGAAAGAGTGTGCAATTACCATGGTGGATGCATAAATAAGACAAGGCACCTGTTCAGACCAGTCACTTACTAGTTGCTCTGAATTAGAAGCAAAAGTTGATATGGTGACAAAATATGCCACTATTGATTTTTCCTATCAACAAGCCATTCCTAAATCACTTGTCTTAAGTTAAAACTTGCCTGAATTTGGGGATATTGGAATTCATGAATGATTTCTTCATTTGAATGTTTGACAATGCAGATATAGCTGTAAAACTATGGACCAACTTTTCACTGGATGTGTACATGGATTTTTCTCTTCATTTGCTTAGTTTCTCCACTAAGGCAGTTAGTTTCCTACACTCTTAAGGTGCTGAATTTATTTAAATAGTTAATGCATGACAAAATAAACTATAATTGTATAAATATGCACTTTCGGATATGAATGTTAGCTTTGTAAATATTTTAAGAAAAAATGAAATGCATTATAATTTCTAAGAATTTTGTGTAAACCAATGAAACACTAAGACTGTAAATATTTTAATTTAATATTTGAATTTCATAAAATTTTACAAAATGATATGACTTCATTATTATTGACCAATCTTCTTCTTGAAACCTGGAAATAAGTTAGCTTTCCTTCTGGGTACCTCTCTGGATCATTGTTTAGGTGCCAAGCAATTTGTCACAGCCTGAGTTTCTGCTTTCATTTAATAACTGAAACCTAAATGTTACAATCAAAAACCACTGGTCTGTTGTGCAGTGATCCATGTGAGAACAGTGAACTTATGTCTCCGTAAATTTGTTAGTCATCTATGAGGAAAAGCAGTGCTGACCTCGTAATGTCAAATCCCATTTAGAGTTGGTGAATAGGTTGAATGAGGAACTTGATGTCTTTTGAGTTGTATTAAGAAATACACTTCTGTGTAGGAGGATGAAAGCCTTGGTAAAATAAGGTGGAGATTGTAGCCTATCCAAATAATTTATAGTTGAATTCTATCTTCCAGAAGAAAAGAATGCAGTTAATAAAGGTTCTGACTTGAGTAAACAGTTTTAAGTAACACATGCTTTTCAGTAAGTTCTTAAAGTACTAACTCTGACCTTCCACCTTAATAGTTTTCTACTTGTGACTTTTCCTAAAATCTGATTAGTAAGAAAGTGTTTATGGCTTGGGATTACTATTTCCTATGTATGTAGGAATCCCAAACTCATTGTAAGAGAATAATTGAATTTTAAGATTATTTTACTTGTCTAGTTTGAAGAATTATGTTATACAGCACTTTCTGCTTACCTTTTAGTATGGTTTTCTTAAAGCTATATTTATCAAGTCAAAAGCAGAATTTTTAGGTGAAACTAATTTTAGGCATTTTCATATTTTAAAGTCATCAAAGGATAAAACAAGATTTGTCTTGAGATTATCAACTAATTGCCAGGTTTGCCCCTATGACACAAGTCAGTATGTGACTTCTACCATGTGAAGAAGGGTATTCCTTGCAAACTGCAACCACTGTGTGTTTCAGAGTAGGAATGTCAAGACAGCAACATCAGTTGATGACAACTATATTGCATAAATAAGTGCAGTAGTTAATTTAAAAAGCAACAGTGTTATGTATAAATATGGGTTGTTCAGGTTTCTGTATTGAAAACCTGAATTGAAAATGTTTGCTTCCACTGCTTTCAAGCTCTCATAATTTCTCTCTTAGATAACTGCAGTAACTTGTCTCCTGGTTTTATTTTCTGCTCTCCAATCATATTTTAAACTTCCCAGGATTAACCTTGTGATTTGTAAATCTAATTATATTACTCCCTGTTGAAACTGTTTCTGAGATATGATCAGGGCTTCACTGACTCTGGGTAATGTTCAAAGTACTTATGACAAATAAGACCTTTCCTGATCAAAACTCTGCTCCCTGTTCCCTTCTCATCATCTGTCATCAGTGGGCAAAGTGAACCACTTTCAATTCCTAAGTTTATCCTGCTCCTTCATGCCTCTGTCTTTAAAGCCATTGCTCAATGGGACTCCCTTGACTCTTGTTCTTCCCTAAGAGTTGGGTGTCCTTCCAAATACCCTCTCTGTGGGCCTCTTAGATATACACTGTACTCATACACTTATTTTGATGTAGATTTTTGTTGTTGTTGTTCTTTCTAGCCCATTAGTCAGTGAGCCCCTTGAGGGCTTGGCCATGCAAGGCAAATGCTGGATAAATGTTTACTAAGTGAAGGAAAGGACAAACCATGAGATGATGGTTGTGTGCTCGCCACATGCTCTTTTCTTTTGCTTATGTTTTTACCCTAGTCATTGGGAAGCCTGGACCACATTGCCTTGAAGATATTTAAAATTATTATAGCAGAAATGCTTATTCTAATGTTTATTTTTAGCTTCAATGTAGATTCTTAAAAAGAAAAATAAAAAAATGATAGAGCAGAAAGAGATTAGAGGAGGAGATAAACTGCATTTTACCCAGACCCTGGATGATCATATAGAACCAAATAGTGTTGAGGTTGGAAGGTGCATGGCAGGGAAGAAGGGGAGTGAACTTTGAGGATTTTAGAGATGGGGCAGGTCAGTGCTGATAAGGCAGAGGCAGGGAGTTGGTGAGATGTGGGCAGCAGTATGAGATTACCAAATGCTACATTTTTGTTTTTCTCATTGCTCTCATTCCATCACCTCTGGGTTCTATCTCAACTCCCTCAAAAAGACAGGATTGGTAGTTTTGGCCTGTAGTCTTCTTATATCTCCCCTTCCCCCTCACCAAAGTACACTTGTTTTATACTAAACAGCAACACCAGGGAAACAGAAACAAAAGCCTCAACATGTGAAGCTGGTAACAGCTCATTTATTTTTCATTATCTAAGAAGAAATCTCAGAAATTTTGATCAACACGTATTGTCTTATTGGATATTACTTGGTTTCTCGCTAATTTATGATACAGACACTAAAATTGTTACTGAAAAAATTTTAAAGTATGCAATTTAATTTTGAAGGCCCTTGGAGAGTGCGGGCACAGTTACTTGCATTTCTTGGGAAAATAGACTCAATAAATGTGATTAGAAGGTGAACATTGGAGCAAATGCATTTATATCCTGTTTATCTCAAGCACAGAGCCAATCTGGAACTCTAATGCTTTGAGAAGATGATAAATGTTTTCTGCCAGTCTTTCCAACTGAACAAACTCTGTTTGATTGGTATTAATCACTTCTGGCAGGCGATGCTCAAATCCTGCTAACTGCAATCTAGGTGAAAAACTTGTCATCAGTATCACATAATGAAATGAAAGAGTGAGGACAAAGAGAAGAAATATTTCCATTTACCTACTCATCAGAGTAAGTGTCAAGCTAAATAAGACATGAACTATTATTTTTAAAAGTACAGGTTAAAATGGAAAATTTTAATAAAATTATGTTCCTCTTTATATTTAAAAGCAGAAATTGACCCAAATAATAATCTATGACTTTTTATGATAAAAAGTACTTCCCTCATTCTCCCAAATTATCTATGGCTCCAGAAAATTTTCCTAAAATCAGGCTTTTCCACAAGCAGTACATACAAATATATATACTAACATATATATATGTATATATACACACACACACACACTCACACACATATACAAAGTACATATGAACAAAGAAGCCCTAAAAAAGGGCTGGAGTAATCTGGAAAATAGAATTGTTGTGGATTGGATACATGTGTACACTTCAATTTCATATGGTGAAATCTATTCCTCACATGACAATATTAGTAAGTGAGAGATGATTCAGTCAAGAAGACTGAGCTCTCATAAGTGAAATTGGTGTCCTTCTAAAGGAGATCCCAGAAAGCTCTCTTGCATCTTCTGCCATGTTGAGGTTATAGCAAGAAGATTGCCTTAGATGAACAGGAAGTGGGTTCTCTCCAGACACAGAATCTGCTGGTACTTTGAACCTGGACTTCCTAGCCTCCAGAACTATGGGAAATAAATTTTTGTTTTATAAGACACCCAGTCTACAGTATTCTGCCATAGCAGCACAAACACACTAATAGGCTTTGAGATTGTTAAGTAAGATTTAACTGTTAAAAAAAAAAATCCATCCTAGTTCAAAAAAGCCTTTTGTCATGATTTGGTTTCATTTTGTTATGTCATATTCCCTGAAGAACCAACACCTAAAAAATTAGCCACTGAAAATGCAAAAACCCATGGGGGCAGTGGGTGGAGATCTCATTCATTCACTTCATAGAGTGATTCAATTTGATTGCCAGCTTCCTAATAAATTGATAATAGCTAGATTGAGAGAATTCATTTGCTTCCTGGAGTAAAACTCAGGCAGAAAATCTAGCATTTTATTTGATAAATCAACTTATTTTCCTGCTACTCTATGAGAGAACCCACATACTTTAGTCTTTGAGTTAATGATCACTTTAAATATTGTGTTAAAAATGACTTAAATACATCCATTAAAACTGGTACTTTGAGTGAGAGATGGAACATTTCTTAAAAGTACTTAATTAATGGTCTATGGACACCCCCATTATTTCAATGATTAATTAATTGTATTAAATCTTGAAGTGCACCTTGAAACTGTCATTCACATTTGCAGGTTAACTCAAGGCAATTCTTTTGAAGCCAACTGTTTTGAAGTGAATGAGGATCCTAGCTAGGTGAGTTTTCTATGGGGCAGGAAAAGTACTCTATTTTGATGATAGCGTAGTGAACTCAGCAGTTAAATTCAACCTACTCTCTGAAGATAACAGTGGGGTTATCCCTATAGTTCTAACTGATTTTTAAATTCCAAGTGTAAGAAATTTTGAGTTAAGTAAGAAGAGATACTAAAAAGAAACCTAAGAAATTAGGCTCCATTTCTAGTAGAGAAAATAGAATTTTTTTTTTTTTTTTTAGCATTCTACTTCTGTTTAGGTCTAGTCAAGTGCATTTCAATGTCTGCATCTGTTTTATTTTATGTGCTTTTAATTCTCCCCCTCCCTCCCTGTTTGTTTAGTTTAGATTGAACTTAAAAAAATGACCTCACTACTTTCCAAAAGCTGCTTCAAACATCTCAGGTTATAAGATATTTGATTAGCATCTGATTATTTAATCGTTTAAGTCAAATTCATTATACTTGATTTATTTTTATCTTTTTTTCCTTTAAAACATGAAAAAATTACCGTTTAATTTTAAGATGCAAGAATCTTTCAAGATACCTTTTTAAAAATATTAACTATCAGTCATGTGAGTTTCTCTTTTCATCATCTTTTAGAGATGCTTCTCTCACTTTCTAATACCACTGCCATTTCAGGGCATCTTTGTCCCAGTACTGAAGCACTGGTCACCTACTTTCATGCTGTAAAAATTCATAGAAGTGATTCTCAAGCATTGAATTCTCAAGTTTTTCAGGGACTAGTTCTTACACTTGCATTATATTATTAAATAATTTCCTTGGCAGATTATTTTTAAATTTATTTCTTTGTAACTAAGGTCCAGAATTGGGTTGATTTACACAAGGTTTTTTTTTTTTTTTCTTTTCTTTCTTTCTTTTTTTTTTGAAGATTGTGAGGAAGTTCTGACAGGTACCAGAGACTGTGTGTTATGAAGAACTTTAAAGTGCTGTGAGGTCAGCGAGGTGCCTGGGGAGATAGGCATATCATCACTATGCTTGTAAAGGGTCCAGCCTAAGTAGAGAACCTGGACTGTAAAGGAAAGAGTTTATTACATCACTTTAGCACATCCAAAAAGCACTGCAATGGGAAATGCAACACAAGACTGAAGAATTCCCAGGTCACTTTCTCAACACTTGAATTGATTAAGAATTACTTTTTCTTAAGTAAAATTTCTGAGACTGAAAAAGAGAAATTTCATAAATTTAGAAAGAACGTGCTTTTGTTGGGTTTTGGTTGGTTTTGTAACTAATATAGATTAATAAAAAATAAGTATTGTGAAATAATGATTATGGAGTATATTACTATGATGCCTGGATGTTGCTGAATAATATTCATGATTTCCTTATTTTGTTCAATATTAAGCATTCCTGGGTATGAAACATGATTCAATCAGAATCATTTGGGTTGTTTATCTATACCATATTTCTTATATTAGAAGTTATGTTTTTTCAGTTTGTGACTTTTATTATTTTGTGTTTTCCTTATTAGTTTATAAGAATAAATTATATTTGTGGTTACCTTGAAAAAACTCCAATATTGATAAACATATTACCATTTTTCTCTATTTTTGAAGATCCAATGTTTGAAAGTGATGATGCTAATTAAAAAAAAAAAAAATGTCATCTGCATATCTGAGGTTATTGATATTTCTCCCGGCAATCTTGATTCCAGCTTGTGTTTCTTCCAGTCCAGCGTTTCTCATGATGTACTCTGCATATAAGTTAAATAAGCAGGGTGACAATATACAGCCTTGACGCACTCCTTTTCCTTTCTCCAAGCCAGGCTTCAGCAATACGTGAACCATGAACTCCCTGATGTTCAAGCTGGCTTTAGAAAAGGCAGAGGAACCAGAGATCAAATTGCCAACATCCGCTGGATCATGGAAAAAGCAAGAGAGTTCCAGAAAAACATCTACTTCTGCTTTATCGACTATGCCAAAGCCTTTGACTGTGTGGATCACAATAAACTGTAGAAAATTCTGAAAGAGATGGGAATACCAGACCACCTAACCTGCCTCTTGAGAAATCTGTATGCAGGTCAGGAAGCAACAGTTAGGACTGGACATGGAACAACAGACTGGTTCCAAATAGCATACACATAGTTGCACATATAACCAAACTTAACCCATGTGTACCTTCAACATCCTAGCTAAAGGCAGAGTCACTGAGGAATCTTCACCCCTAGTTAAGCTACCACTAGACTCTCAGTCTCTGTCAAGAGCACATGTCATAAGTACTGATCTAACAGTCTGATCTAAAATTTCTCATATGTCTATGTTGACTTCTTGAGGTCAAAAACCTCTGATGCATCTTGTTTTCATCTACAGTGTTCTTATGTGCCCAATATTATAGATCCATTACTTCATCTTAAGCATATAAATTCAAGTTAATTATATAATAGTGCACTGCTTAGTTAAATGATAGTCCATTTTGCTATATTGTTTATAGAGTTAAACAACTGCTTAAGTTTTAACAAACAAAACAACAAAGTAAAAAAGCTTGAAATTCCTTGATTCCTTATTCTCCATCTCATTCTACCTCACTTCTCTCCTTTACTATATCATGTCAACCACTTCCAATAAAAAAGAAATGAATTCTAAAATGTATCCCTATAGTACAACTTATCATTATTTTCTGTAACACTCAACATTTCCGAACACATTTGCTATGTTCAGGAAATTTCCATCCTTTGAATCCTGCTTTCCCCATGTAGAAAAAAAGCCAGCTTCCTGGATCTTTGTGTCTAGGACCTGATCTGTAACAAATAGACTTGTTTGAGGATCTAATACAAAAATAAGCAAACTAAGGAAGGAATTTCTATACAGAATCACCGTGTTGGTAAGGGGTGATGTGAGAGGTGCCTGACAATGATTGCATTATCAAGATCCTGGAAAAGAATTAACAGTGACATTAAATCTAGGTCATAGCAATAATAGCAATAATGCTAGCTGCATAGCATCACAGTGGCTTCAGTGGAAAAAGAATACTTTCTCATTGGGTCACTTTGGTAGCCAGGATTGTAGCTTTGTTACTGAAAGCTCAGCTGGGAACCTGATAGAAGTAATCTAGTTTCCTCAGTTCTTTGAGTCACCCAATATCCTTTCAGTAAACTTCTTGTCTGCTTAATCTGCCAGGACATTTCTGTGCTTACAGTGTAAAACACATACTAAGAGTTTCCTAATTATAACTCTTTCTCCTTTCATCTCTGCTAATAATTAGGACCTTATTACTCTTAACTGTTGGGCTTCCCTGGTGGCTCAGATGGTAAAGCATCTGCCCGCAATGTGGGAGACCCAGGTTCAATTCCTGGGTCAGGAAGATCCCCTGGAGAAGGAAATGGCAATCCACTCCAGCACTCTTGCCTGGAAAATCCCATGGATGGAGGAGTCTGATAGGCTACAGTATCTCCTGAGTGATCTCCTTTCAATGATATTCTTCTTCAATGTATTATATCAGCTAATTTTTGAAATATGAACTTTATAATGTTTATGTTTTCTGATTAGTTGTATCTCCTACTATTATAACATGGTTCACATATTTTAATCACTTCACCAAAATAATAATCTTTTTTATTTCTTGTATTTTCTGCAAAGTTGACTTGAACCAAGTAATTGGTCTTTTGGTTGTAAATGTATGTCTGCAACAAAAGATTAACATTGAAAACTACAATAATTGAGGTTTATTTTATAAATATACATATATATCATATATATGTATATAATATGTTTTAAAAATAAAAGTGTAGTTGAGGGAAAATCCTGCAAAAGTTAGTCTGGTATGATAAATAACTCAGCCCTCCATCTTCTGGATATTAACACTGACCTTGTCTTTGCCACATAGTTTATTATAATAACAAATGCCACTGTAGCAAAGATGACAGGTAAAGAGTAGAATGATAATTTATGAATTTATATGATAAATATAAGAGCTAAGTGAAAGAAATTGTTGCAGCTTGCATACCCACACATTCTTTCCTAGTAGGCAAACTTTATGGGAAACAACTAGCTTAAGATAGGTTGCTGACTGAGATTGAACCTGAATTCACAGCAATTCTTCCCCTCCTAGTAATTAAACGTTTCTTGGTCCCAGACTCCCATGTCCACGTATATGTTGACAGATTATCATGAAATTTGATACATGATTTCTCTCAAAGAACACCAACTTCCCACTTGGCACATTGAATGGCTTGTGTAGCATTGACTCCAAGAAATTGGCATGTCTTTTTATTCATGCAGGGACTCTCCTAGTGGCTCAGATGGCAAAGCACCTGCCTACAATGTAGGAGACCTGCATTCGATCCCTGGGTCAGAAAGAACCCTTGGAGAAGGAAATGGCAACCCACTCCAGTACTCTTGCTTGGAAAATCCCATGGACCACGGAGCCTGGTAGGCTACAGTCCACAGGGTCACAAAGAGTCGGACAGGATTGAGCGACTTCACTTTCACTTTGTTCATGTACAGTCTATACTGTCAAGATAATGGCTATCTCAGTTAGAATCAATGTGGTGATTCTGGAGTTTAACACCCAAGTGACATTTGACATATTCTTCAGTTTTATTCTTGTTGCCATCTGTGCTAAAGGAAATTAGCAGGTTTATATTTAGTGGTATAGTATCTGAATTGTAATATGGTGTACATCGCTGTAAGATTATTTTTATTGCTATTCTTTATATTTTTTTATTTATACAATAGGTAGTTTAATAGAAATTAGCTGCCAGAAGATAAATATAATATTTCTGCTTTTGAAAAAAATCAGCTTTTAATATCTAATTTTAATTTCTATTAATTTCTAGTGCTTACCAAATAACCAAATAATTCTGAATTTCTTACTTTAAGATGGGTTAAAGCTTTTTTATGTTTTTCTTTTTCACTTTCTGTACCACCACTTCAGGAAAAAATTTGATGAGGACTGTTTGCTCCATATTACCTGATTAAATCTTCATAAACATTCTTAGAGGTAGATGGTATCTCCCTTAGGTAGCTGGCCCAAAGTCAAATTTATTGTTCATAGTTTGGTAATTTTGGTCTGTTGGTATCCCTTTAATCTGCAATTTTAAATTCCATAATTTATAAATCCATAATTTGAAATCCCATAACCTATTCACAGGTTCAATTGCTTTTTTTTTTTTTTTTTCACTTTTTTGCTATGAAGATGAGCCTTCGTTATTAATTCTTGGCTCTGCCCCATATATCTTCTAGGTTTTTACTCTTTCTGTAAGATTTACACGATCTCAGTGGTTCCCCTGGTAGCTCAGTGGTAAAGAATCCACCTGCCAATGCAGGAGACATGAATTCAATCCTTGTCCAGGAAGATCCCCCACTCTGCCGAACATTTAAGCTCATGCATTTCAACCATTGAGCCTGTGTTCTAGAGCCCAGGAACCAAAACTTCTGAGCCCATGTGCCACAACTACTGAAGCCCGCACATTTTCTAGAGCCTGTGCTCCGCAGTAAGAGAAACCCACACTCCATATCTAGAGAGTAGCAGTTTTTGCTGCACCTAGAGAAAAGCCCGTACAGCAAAAGAGGACCTAGCACAGCCAAAATTAATAAATTAAATTGTTTTTCAAAGATTCACACTATCTCACAATTCACAACACTTACAATATCAGCATAGACTTTTAACTCAAATTATTTCTCTAGCCAATCCTTATTTTTAATATATTTAAAAAGTTATCTTATTTATGACAATTTCAGATGATATTACCTATCTAGATGAAAGTTTTAGGTTCTGCTAACTTACTGCTCCATTTGGTATTTGTTTGTTTTGATTATTAAAAACAGTATGCTCCTTACTGGAAATTTGAAAGGTACAGTTCAGTTCAATTCTGTCGCTGAGTCGTGTCCGACTCTTTGCGACCCCATGAATCGCAGCACGCCAGGCCTCCCTGTTCATCACCATCTCTCGGAGTTCACTCAGACTCACATCCATTGAGTCCGTGATGCCATCCAGCCATCTCATCCTCGGTCGTCCCCTTCTCCTCCTGCCCCCAATCCCTCCCAGCATCAGAGTCTTTTCCAATGAGTCAACTCTTCGCATGAGGTGGCCAAAGTACTGGAGTTTCAG
>SJYT01053173.1:64718-108399 GCA_006410635.1 Cephalophus harveyi
AGTTTCTATTGAAAGATCAGCTGTTATCCTTATAGGAATCTCCTTGTGTGTTATTTGTTGTTTTTCCCTTGCTGCTTTTAATATTTTTTCTTTGTGTTTGATCTTTGTTAATTTGATTAATATGTGTCTTGGGCTGTTTTGCCTTGGATTTATCCTGTTTGGGACTCTCTGGGTTTCTTGGACTTGGGTGATTATTTCCTTCCCCATTTTAGGGAAGTTTTCAACTATTGTCTCCTCAAGTTTTTTCTCATGGTCTTTCTTTTTGTCTTCTTTTTCTGGGACTTCTATGATTCGAATGTTGGGGCATTTAACATTGTCCCGGAGGTCTCTGAGATTGTCCTCATTTCTTTTAATTCATTTTTCTTTTTTTCTCTCTGATTCATTTATTTCTACCATTCTATCTTCTACCTCACTAATTCTAACTTCTGACTCTGTTATTTTATGATTTGTTCCCTCCAGAGTGTTTTTGATATCACTTATTGCATTATTTTTTTATATATTAAGTCTTTTTTGTTTCTTCTAGGTCTTTGTTAAACCTTTCTTGCATCTTCCCAGTCCTTGTCTCCAGGCTATTTATCTGTGATTCCATTTTGCTTTCAAGATTTTGGATCATTTTCACTATCATTATTTGGAATTCTTTATCAGGTAGATTCCCTATCTCTTCCTCTTTTGTTTGGTTTGTTAGGCATTTATTGGAGAAAGCAATGGTGCCCTACTCCAGTACCCTTGCCTGGAAAATCCCATGGACAGAGGAGCCTGGTGGGCTTCAGTCCATGGGGTCGCTAAGAGTCGGATACAACTGAGCAACGTCACTTTCCCTTTTCACTTTCATGCATTGGAGAAGGAAATGGCAACCCACTCCAGTGTTCTTGTCTGGAGAATCCCAGGGACAGTGGAACCTGGTGGGTTGCCATCTCTGGGGTTGCACTGAGTTGGACATGACTGAAGCAACTTAGCAGCAGCAGCAGCAGTATCCTGTTCCTTTACCTGCTGGGTATTCCTCTGTTTCTTCATCTTGTTTATATTGCTGTGTTTGGGGTGGCCTTTCCGTATTCTGGCAGTGTGTGGAGTTTTCTTAATTGTGGAGTTTCTTCACTGTGGGTGGGGTTGTACGAGTGGTTTGTCAAAGTTTCCTGGTTAGGGAAGTTTGTGTAGGTGTTCTTGTGGGTGGAGTTGGATTTCTTCTCTCTGCAGTGCAATGAAGTGTCCAGTACTGAGTTATGAGATGTCAATGAGTTTGGAGTGACTTTGGGCAGCCTGTATATTGAAGCTCAGGGCTATGTTGCTGTGTTGCTGGAGAATTTGCATGGTATGTCTTGCTCTGGAACTTGTTGGCCCTTGGGTGGTGCTTGGTTTCAGTGTAGATATGGAGGTGTTTGATGAGCTCCTGTCCATTAATGTTCCCTGGAGTCAGGAGTTCTCTTGTGTTCTCAGGATTTCGACTTAAGCCTCTTGCTTCTGGTTTTCAGTCTTATTTTTAGAGTAGCCTCAAGACTTCTCCATCTATACAGCACCGTTGATAAAACCTCTAGGTTAAAGATGAAAAGCTTCTCCATAGTGAGGGACACCCAGAGAGGTTCACAGAGTTACATGGAGCAGAGAAGAGGGAGGAGGGAGATAGAGGTGATCCAGATGAGATGAGGTGGAATCAAAAAAGGAGAGAGCAAGCTAGCCAGTAATCTCTTCCTTATGTGCTCTCCACAGTCTGGATCCCTCAGAAATGTTCACAGAGTTACACAGAGAAGAGAAGAGGGAGGAAAGAGACAGAGGTGGCCAGGAGGATAAAAGGGGGAATCAAAAGAAGAAAGACAGATCTAGCCAGTAATCAGTTCTCTAAGTGTTCTCCACCGTCCAGATTCACAGAGTTGGGTAGAGAAGAGAAGGGGGAGGGAGGAGATAGAGGCGACTTGGTGGAGAAAGAGGAGAGTCCAAAGGGGGAGAGAGCAATCAAGCCAGTAATCTCACGCCCAAGTAAAAATGGATACTGAAGATTGGGTTGTTAGAGGTACAAAATTGACAACAAATACCAAAAAGCAATGATTAAAAATCTAGAGTAGAGGTTGGATTTTCAAAAATACAATATTAAAGAAAGAAAAAAGTAACAACAATTATAAAACATATATATATATATATATATATATATATATATATGAAGTTTGCTTTAAAAAATAGGGTCTCTTTTTTTTTTGCAAAGTAATAGTAGGTTATAAAAATGAAAATTAAAGGAGTAATTGAGGACTTAAAATTTTTTTAATTAAAAAAATTAAAGAATAATAGTAAAAATAGTAAAAATATATCTAGGACTTTCTCTGGTGGTGTTGTGGGCAGTGTGGGGTCAGTTCATTTTCAGATAGTTCCTTGATCTGGCTTATATTTCTCAAGATCTATAGGCCCCTTCCTACGTAGTTGGTACTAACTACAGGGTTTTAATCTATTGCACCTGTCACTTCCAAGGAGGTTCCCTCTGTTTTAGCTTCTTCTGTTTGCTGGTCTCTTCAGTGTCTAATTTCCACCCTAACTCAAGGGGGCAGTGGTGGACACTTTTTTAGGCTCACTTGTTCAGTCATGCTGTGGGGAGGGAGGGACGCTGCAAACAAATAACATTGACATGTGCTTGCAGTGTCTCGGCCACACTGGATGTGCACCTACTCACGGCATGTGTGCTTTCCCTGTCTATGTTGCTTAGGCTCTAGGTTGCTCTGCTGGGAACTGTCTGAGGCCGGCCCTGGGTTGTATGCACTTCCCAGGTCTAAGCCGCTCAGGTTCAGGTACTCAGATGGTCTTCAGAGGCGCAGACTCAGTTAGGCTTGCGTTTTGTGCCCTTCCCAGGTCCGGGCAGCTCAGCTGACCAGGTGTTTGGTGAGCACGGTCGCTGCAACTGATCGCCTCCCCGTCCCTGCCACTCAGTTTTCTGAGTGTACAACCAGTGCACCTTCTTAGGCAGATGTTGACGGTTCAGAATCCCAAGAAGCCTTCCTGCTTTCTTTTGGTCTCTATTTGCATGGAATATCTTTTTCCAGCCCTTCACTTTCAGTCTGTATGTGTCCCTTGTTTTGAGATGGGTCTCTTGTAGACAACATATATAGGGGTCTTGTTTTTGTATCCATTCAGCCAGTCTTTGTCTTTTGGATGGTTAGGAATGAAGCCTGCTTGTAGTTTGGTAGATAATGCCTCTCTGGGGCCGCGATTGTCCCCTTCCAGCTCTGGCGGCCCCTGCCTGTCACTGGAGGGGGATGGGCCGGTCTGCAGCCAGCTAGCTCTGCTCAGTCCTTTGTTCTGTGAGCAGGCCTGACAGTGTCTTAGGTTACGGCTTTTTGTGCGGTAGCTATCCCACAGTCTGGCTTGCTATCCNTGGGGCCGCGATTGTCCCCTTCCAGCTCTGGCGGCCCCTGCCTGTCACTGGAGGGGGATGGGCCGGTCTGCAGCCAGCTAGCTCTGCTCAGTCCTTTGTTCTGTGAGCAGGCCTGACAGTGTCTTAGGTTACGGCTTTTTGTGAGGTAGCTATCCCACAGTCTGGCTTGCTATCCCAAGTTAGTTCCCTCAGATTCCTTCGGGGCATTCAGGTCCAGTACTTACTCTAAGAAATGCAGCCGACACCTCCCTGCCCAGGCCCCTCCGCTCGCCCGCTTGCTAGTGGCAGATGCAGGCTTCTGCGCTGCTTCTGCACTGGAAGTTACCATTGGTCACGTAATCTGTGTGTTTTAGTTATTTATTTATTTTTCCTCCTGGTTATGTTGCCCTCTGTGGTTCCAAGGCTCACCACAGACTCGGCAGTGAGAGTGTTTTGCAATGTTTGGAAACTTCTCTCTTTTTTAAGACACCCTTCCTGGGACAGCGCTCTGTCCCTACCTCTTTTGTCTCTCTTTTTATATTTTTTACTACCTCCTTTCAAAGACAATGGGCTGCTTTTCTGGGTGCCTGATGTCCTCTGCCAGCATTCAGAAGTTGTTTTGTTGAATTTACTCAGCACTCAAATGTTTTTTTGGTGAATTTGTGGGGGAGGAAGTGGTCTCCCCATCCTATTCCTCTGCCATCTTAGGACTGCCCCCCGAGAATATATTATTTATATACATACATACACGTGCTCAGTTGTGTTTGACTTTTTGCAACTCCATGGACTATAGCCCACCAGGCTCCACTGTCCATGGAATTCTCCAGGCAAGAATGTTGGCGTCGGTTGCTATTCCCTTCTCCGGTGGTGCCTGATGTCCTCTGCCAGCATTCAGAAGTTGTTTTGTTGAATTTACTCAGCACTCAAATGTTTTTTTGGTGAATTTGTGGGGGAGGAAGTGGTCTCCCCATCCTATTCCTCTGCCATCTTAGGACTGCCCCCCGAGAATATATTATTTATATACATACATACACGTGCTCAGTTGTGTTTGACTTTTTGCAACTCCATGGACTATAGCCCACCAGGCTCCACTGTCCATGGAATTCTCCAGGCAAGAATGTTGGCGTCGGTTGCTATTCCCTTCTCCGGGGGATCTTTCTGACCTGGGGATCAAACCTAGGTCTGCTACATTGCAGGCAGATACTTCAATGTCTGAGCCATTAGGGAAGCCCCACGTATATTATTTGAGGTCAATGTATTTTTGAATTTTGAAGGTGTGGAAGCACTCTTAAATTAACTCTAATCCATTCATGAGATTAAAGTCTGTTTAGTAAACTTGTGAGGAACATGCTTTTGAACTGTGGTGTTGGAGAAGACTCTTGAGAATCCCTTGTACTGCAAGGAGATCCAACCAGTCCATTCTGAAGGAGATTAGCCCTGGGATTTCTTTGGAAGGAATGATGCTAAAGCTGAAACTCCAGTACTTTGGCCACCTCATGCGAAGAGTTGACTCATTGAAAAAGACTCTGATGCTGGGAAGGATTGGGGGCAGGAGAAGGGGACGAGAGAGGATGAGATGGCTGGATGGCATCACGGACTCGATGGACGAGAGTCTGAGTGAAATCCAGGAGTTGGTGATGGACAGGGAGGCCTGGCGTGCTGCGATTCATGGGGTCACAACGAGTCGGACATGACTGAGGGACTGAACTGAACTGAGGAACATGAGTGATTTGATTGAGTGCATGTGTTCTTTATGCACATACTTTTAGGCCTGGAGTGTGTAAGTTTCATTGTAAGTATTATCTGTGTACCTAGGTGGAATAATAATGGTGCACTACAAAATCTGCCTCATAGCCAGGAATATGAAATGCCTGTCCATCAGGATATTAATTTGTCATCATATGCAAGGATATTTATGCTATGGTTTAATTTCCTTTTTCTTTATTATTAATGATGCTTTATACTTGAAAGAAATTCTATCTTGAAAGCTTCTTAGAATCATTAATCCTCATGCTATATAAGAAGTAGTTAAGAATTCTTATCCATACTAAGAAATGCAAAAAGTAAGAAAGAGCTAACATGGATAATCCATGTTGTAGAAAGTAATCCTTTCTAAAAAAAAAAAAAAAAAAGACTTCACAGACACCACAGGACTGAACAGAGACAAGTTGATTGTGCTTTATTCTATTTAAGTGTTTAATTTTTTTTGTCTGTGTGTGTAGAATAATTTATAGCTTCACAGAGTGGGAGAATTCAGACATAAAAAGACTATTATCTTTCCCTTTGTCATGGACTAGTAAGTACCTGAACTTATCTTTTCTTGTATCCAATGCTGTTTCAATAGTGAAGAATGAAATTGTAAATTTTTGTATGCATAAAGTAATGCATTCACACCTGTCTATTAAAAAAAAAAATCTTTGAGACACCTGGTCTATTTAGTGAGTGAACAACTGAGTGAAAGTCTCTTAGTTGTGTACAACTCTTTGTGGCCCCATGGCCTATACAGTCAATGGAATTCTCCAGGCCAGAATACTGGAGTGGGTAATCATTCCCTTACCCAGGGCATTTGAGCCTCATCTTATAAAGTTATGTTTTATTTCAGGTGACTTTAAAATTTGATCAGTGGCTTCTTTTTTTTATTATTTTCTTTCAAATCAACCTATTTTCCAATGCTGAAAAAACATGTAAAAATCAGGAAAAATTCTTAACTATTAATATTCACATTATAATTTAAAAATAAAAGATGCATTTAGCAAATAAGGAATTTTAAAGAGGATAATTAGGAAAATTCTGGAATAGTTTTGAAGATGGTAAAGAAATGCAGTAAATATCTTTATAAAAGGGGGGAAATCACTGAAATAAAAAATGAAAAGTGCAGACTCTGCCTACCTAGAAAAAAAATTCACCAAAGAATGATAAATGACAACCTATTTCTCATTCTGCTTTTGAGTATCACTTACTTGTTCTTTCTCTCTTCCTTGGCAATTTGTTCATGTTTTTGTGCAGCATTTATGCACTGCAACTTATGTACTTTGACAAGCATCTCTGCCTTTAGTCTACAGACATCATCGGATCAGGAACAGAGTGCAAGACATCTTTATATCCTAACTGCTTCCTCAGCACCTAGGAGTTATTAAGTACTCAATAAACATTTGCTGAACTAAAAAGAGACATAAAAGAAATTACTAGGATGTAGAAAATAATTACATATAAAGACATTTACATTTATTCACAGTGCTAGTGGTTGAGAAATTCAAATTTTTGTGAATAACCAATCTTTCTCACTCTGATTTTTCCATAACCAGGCCTAATTCTTTCACTTGGCTTTGTATGTAAGCAACAGAGAATCTACTGGCTCATTTTCTTTTTCAAAGTTTTTTTTTTTTTAATAGAATTATAGTTGACTTACAATATTAAATTAGCTTCTGTTGTAAAACATTGTGATTTAATATTTTAATAAATTATACTTTATTTAAAATTTCTATAAAATATTGACTATATTCCCTGTAATATAGTTTTACCTCTTAATTCCTTTCACCTAGTGCCTCTATCCCTACCCCTATCTCCATTGGTAACCACCAGTTTGCTCTCTGTAACAATGAGTCTGCTTGTGTTTTATTTTACTCATTTTACTTTTTCGATTCCACATATAAGTGAAAATATACAGCATTTATATTTGTCTGTTGGACTGATTTCACTAAGTATAACACCTGACTGGTCCATCTAAGGGCTTCCCTGATGGCTCCAACGGTAAACAATCTGCCTGCGATGCGGGAAACCTGGGTACCATACCTGGCTCACAAATCGTGAGATTTCGTTCTTTTGCATGGCTGAGTTTGTATACATCTTAATTCATTAATCTGTTGATACACATAGACTGTTTTCCTATCTTGGCTATTGTAAGTAATGCTGCTATGATCTTTCAAGTGTTCAAGTGTTAGTTACTCAGTTGTGTCAAACTCTTTATGACTCCATGGACTGTACCTCACCAGTCTCCTCTGTCCAGGGAATTGTCCAGGCAAGAATATTGGAGTGGGTAGCCATTCCCTTCTCCAGGGGATTTTCTTGACCAAGGAAATGAACCCAGGTCTCCTGCACTGCAGACAGATTCTTTACCATCTAAGCCATCAGAGAAGCCTGTGAACACTGGAGTGCTTATATCATTTTGAATGAATATTTTTGTTTTTGTTTTTCAGCTATATACCCAGTAGTAGAATTGCTGGATGAAGAGGTAGTTTTATTTTTAATTTTTTGAGGAGCTTCCATACTGTTTTCCATAGTGTTTGCACCAATTTATATTCACACCAACAGTACAAGTATTCCCTTTTATCCACAGCTTTTGCAACATTTGTAATTTCTTATCTTTTTGATGATAGCCATTCTGATAGTGTGAGATGATATCTCAGTGTAGTTTTGATTTATGTTTCCTTAGTGACTGACAATGTTGAGAATCTTTTCATGTGTCAGTTGGCAATCTATACATCTTCTTTAGGAAATTGCCTATTTAAATCTTCTCTCAATTTTTAATCAGGTTGTTTGTTTTTTTGACATTGAGTTTATTAGCTCTTTTATATTTTGGATATTAACCTCTCATCAAACATATTATTTGCAAATATCTTCTCCCATTCAATATATTGCCTTCTTGTTTTCTTTGTTGTGCAATTTTCTAAGCTTGATCCAATCTCATTCATTTACATTTGCTTTTGTTTCCTTTGCTAGAGGAGACATATTTAAAAAAAAATGCTAAAACTTATGTCAAAGAGTATACTGCCAGTTTTCTTCTATGAGTTTTATGGTTTCTACTCTTTCATTTAGGTATTTAATTCCTTTTGAGTTTACTTTTGGATAGGGTACAATAAAATGTTCTAAGTTCTTTGAGGCTGGGTCTGTGAAAAAGATGTTAGATCTGTTCTACTAAGCTGGTCCACTCCTACCCGGATCTGCATGTGGATGAGTATGCCTGAAGTGGTGGTTTCCATCCTGGAGCTGGTTTCACTACCTCCCAGCTATGTGCACAGAGGATTGTGCTTGCAATTGCTGCCTCTACCTAGACAGAAGCAGAGCTGGGCTCAGAGGTGGCCTTGTTCCCTCTTAGTGTGCTCACTGTCATTGGCAATGGGAGTCTCCACCTTAGTGGGGCTCAGTGCCTGAGCAAGAGGGGCTAGCATACTAGACTTAACATGGAAAGCCAGCCAGAACAAGAGTCAGTTTTCAATATGCTGCCTCTGTGCTCTGAGTGGGAGAAAGAAAGTCTGTGCCCGTGTTATTCAGAGCAAACTCTCAGTTTCTACAGCCCTTCAGTTAAGTCCTACTGGTTTTTAAGCCAGTTGGGACTCATCTTCCCAGTATCAGGCCCCATGAAGTGTCCCCAGGCTTGTTATAATGCACTTTCTTTTGGATCATCAGCTAGGGGTGTGAGTCCTGACTAAATCTCTTTTCTCTCTTCCTACCAGATTCTGTGTGGACCTTTTTCTTCCCCTTCCCCACAGTATTTGTTGTAGAAGAGCCATTCTGCAAGTCTTCAGGTCAATTTCAGCAAAAGTTGCTCTATATACCATTGCAGTTTTGATAAGTTCCTCAGAGGAGTGACTTAGAGTCTTACTACTCCACTATATTGATCACACCTCCAAGGTACTTTTGTTATTGTTTGCCTGCTTTTTTATTTTTTTTTCTTTTTTTTTTCCAACCTTCATGAACATCACCAGATGGTCAACACTGAAATCAGTTTGATTATATTCTATGCAGCCAAAAATGGAGAAGCTCTATACAGCCAACAAAAACAAGACCAGGAGCTGACTGTGGCTCAGATCATGAACTCCTTATTACCAAATTCAGACTTAAATTGAAGAAAGTAGGGAAAACCGCTAGACCATTCAGGTATGACCTAAATCAAATTGCTTATGATTATACAGTGGAAGTGAGAAATAGATTCAAGGGCCTAGATCTGATAGATAGAGTGCCTGATAAGTATGGAATGAGGTTCGTGACATTATATGGGAGACAGGGATCAAGAACATCCCCATGGAAAAGAAATGCAAAAAAGCAAAATGGCTGTTTGGGGAGGCCTTACAAATAGCTGTGAAAAGAAGAGAGACAAAAAGCAAAGGAGAAAAGGAAAGATATAAGCACCTGAATGCAGAGTTCCAAAGAATTGAGGATGAGATGGCTGGATGGCATCATGGACACGATGGACTTGAGTCTGAGTGGGCTCCGGGAGATGGTGATGGACAAGGAGGCCTGGCATGCTGCGATTCATGGGGTCACAAAGAGTCAGACACGACTGAGCGACTGCACTGAACTGAACTGAGGGTGGTCATAATTTTCCTTCCAGGGAGTAAGCGTCTTTTAATTTCATGGCTGCAATCACCATCTGCAGAGATTTTGGAGCCTAAAGAAATAAAGTCAGCCACTGTTTCCCCATCTAGTTATCATGAAGTGATGGGACCGGATGTCATGATCTTAGTATTCTGAATGTTGAGCTTTAAGCCAACTTTTTCACTCTCCTGTTTCATTTTCATCAAGAGGTTCTTCAGTTCTTCTTCACTTTCTGCCGTAAGGGTGGTGTCATCTGCATATCTGAAGTTATTGATATTTCTCCGGCAATCTTGTTTCCAGCTTGTGCTTCTTTCAGCCCAGTGTTTTTCATGATGTATTCTGCATATAAGTTAAATAAGCAGGGTGACAATATACAGCCTTGACCTACTCCTTTTCCTATGTGGAACCAGTCTATTGTTTCATGTCCAGTTCTAACTGTTGCTTCCTGATCTGCATACAGGTTTCTCAAGAGGCAGGTCTTTACATAGTTACAAAGTCCGTGAAATGCAATTTAACATTCATTTATATACCCTTTGTATTTCCATATATCATTCTTAGTTCCTCACAAATATTTGCTAAATTGAAAATCACCAAGAAGTAGTTGCTATTATTATTAGCTCCATTTTGCTCAAACAAAGCAAAGTAAACCTTCACATTTAGAGCTGCTGCTACTGCTACTAATTCTCTTCAGTCGTGTCCAACTCTGTGCGACCCCTTAGACGGCAGCCCACCATGCTCCACTGTCCCTGGGATTCTCCAGGTAAGAACACTCGAGTGGGTTGCCATTTCCTTCTCCAATGCATGCAAGTGAAAAGTGAAAGCAAAGTCGCTCAGTCATTTCTGACTCTTAGCGACCCCATGAACTTCAGCCCACCAGGCTCCTTCGTCCATGGTATTTTCCAGGCAAGAGTACTGGGGTTTGGTGCCATTGCCCTCTCTGTATTTAGAGCTAGTAATTATTAAAAAACAATTATGGAAAGCCAAAGGAGTCTAACTTCAGAATCCAGTATTTATGCTACTTCCCAAAAAACTATGACAAAAATAATCCATGTTTTAACTTAAACGAAATACTTCATATACCATTCAATCCAGATTTGTCAATAAGTAATCTGAAGCTAGGGCTTCCTTGATACCTCAGCAGGGAAAGAATCCACCTGCAATGCAGGAGAGAGAGTTCAAACTCTGAGTCAGAAAGATCCCCTGGAGGAAGAAATGGCAACCCACTCTGGTTTTCTTGCCTGGAAAAGCCCATGGAGAGGAGCCTAGTGGGCTACAGTTCATAGACTCACAAAATTTGGATATGACTGAATATATGACTGAAAACATGACTGATGCACACATGCTAAGTTAAAACTGATTTTGACCATCTATTCCATGTAACTGTGATCTTTCTTTTTCTAAAAATATATCTCTTTAGTAGCTTCTTCCTTAAAATGTCCCAATTCATCCTTTGCTCAGAACGTTGATGCACATACATTGCTTATTTACTTGTTTTCCCCCAATCATAATCATGTAAGACCAGGTCTTGGCCTTATCAAACAGCTTTAGAAGACAATGAATTTCAAAAAACTATAAGAAAAATATTGTATGCCTATATATTTTTCTGAATGTGTTTTTATAGCTTTCACCAAATTCTCAAAATGACCGAAAGAAGTAAAATCCTTTTGTTTTACACACAGACTGTAAAGTTCAATGATAAGGGGTATTGTGTTGCTTAGTTGTTCAGTCATGTCCAACACTTTGCAACACCATGGACTGTAGTCCACAAGGCTCCTCTGTCCATGGGATTTTCCAGGCAAGAATACTGGAGTGGGTAGCCATTTCCTTCCTCAGAGGATCTTTCTGAACCAGGAATTGAACCAGGGTCTCCTGCATTGCAGGCAGTTTCTTTACCAGCTGAGCTATCAGGATGGTTAAGGGGTATTTGGATTCCTTTAAAAAAATAATAATAATTTATTTATTTTAATTGGAAGCTAATTATTTTACAATATTGTAGTGGTTTTTGCCATACATTGACATGAATCACCCATGGGTGTACATGTGTCCCACATCTTGAACCCCCCTCCCAACTCCTTCCCCATCCAATCCCTCAGGGTCATCCCTGTGCACCATCCCTGAGCACCCTGTCTCATGCATAAAACCTGGACTGGCAATCTATTTCACATACAGTAATATATATGTTTCAATGTAGTTCTCTCAAATCATCCCACCCTTGCCTTCTCCTGCAAAGTCCAAAAGTCTGTTCTTTACGTCTGTTTCTCTTTTGCTTTCTCACATATTGGGCCAAAATTATCATCTTTCTAAATTCCATATATATGCATTAATATACTGTATGGTGTTTTTCTTTCTGACTTACTTCACTCTGTATAATAGGCTCCAGTTTCATCCACCTCATTAGAACTGATTCCAATGGATTCTTTTAAATAGCTGAGTAATATTCCATTGTGTATATGTAGCACAGCTTTCTTATCCATTCATCTACTGATGGACATCTAGGTTGCTTCCATGTTCTGGCTATTGTAAACAGTGCTGCGATGAACATTGTGGTACATGTGTCTCTTTCAATTCTGGTTTCCTCCTTGTGTATGCTCAGCAGTGGGGTTGTTGAGTTGTATGGCAGTTCTATTTCCAGTTTTTTAAGGAATCTCCACACCGTTCTCCATAGTGGCTGTACTAGTTTGCATTCCCACCAACAGTGTAAAAGCTTTCCCTTTTCTCTGCACCCTCTCCAGTATTTATTATTTGTAGACTTTTGGATAGCAGCCATTCTGACCAGCATGAGATGGTACCTCATTGTGATTTTGATTTGCATTTCTCTGATACTGAGTGATGTTGAACATCTTTTCATGTGTTTTTTAGTCATCTGTATGTCTTTGGAGAAATGTCTGTTTAGTTCTTTGGCCTATGTTTCAATTGGATCATTTTTTTTTATAGAATTGAATATTGTATATTTTTCGAATTGCTTGTTTATTTTTGAAATTTCTGGAATTGCTTGTATATTTTTGAAATTAATATTTTTCAGGTGCTTCATTTGCTATTATTTTCTCCCATTCTGAAGTCTGTCTTTTCACCTTGCTTGTAGTTTCCTTTGTTGTACAAAAAGCTTTTAAGTTTAATTAGGTCTCATTTGCTTATTTTTGATTTTATTTCCATTACTGTGGGTGGTGGGTCATAGAGGATCCTGCTGTGTTTTATGTCAGAGAGTGTTTTGCCTGTGATTTACTCCAGTAGTTTTATAGTTTCTGGTCTTACATTTAGATCTTTAATCCATTTTGAGTTTTCTTTCGTGTATGGTGTTAGAAAGTGTTCTAGTTTCATTCTTTTACAAGTGGTTGACCAGTTTTCCCAGCACCACTTGTTAAAGAGATTGTTTTTTCTCCATTGTATATTCTTGCCTCCTTTGTCAAAGATAAGGTGTCCATAGGTGCTTGGATTTATCTCTGGGCTTTCTATTTTGTTCCATTGATCTATATTTCTGTTTTTGTGGCAGTACCATACTGTCTTGATGACTGTAGCTTTGTAGTATAAAGTCAGGCAGATTGATTCCTCCAGTTCCATTCTTCTTTCTCAAGGTTGCTTTGGCTATTTGAGTTTTTTTTTTTTTTTAATTTCAATACACATTGTGAAATTATTTGTTCTAGTTCTCTGAAAAATACCATTGGTAGCTTGATAGGGATTGCATTGAATCTCTTGATTGCTTTGTGTAGTACATTCATTTTCACTGTATTGATTCTTCTGATCCATGAACATGGTATGTATCATCTTTGATTTCTTTCATCAGTGTTTTGTGGTTTTCTATATATAGAGTTTTTTTTTTATTTTCTTTCTTTAGGTAGATTTATTCCTAAGTATTTTATTATTTTCATTGCAATTGTGAATGTAATTGTTTCTGTAATTTCTCTTTCTGTTTTCTCATTGTTAGTGTATAGGCATGAAAGGGATTTCTGTGTGTTAATTTTATATCTTGCAACTTTAGTATATTCACTGATTAGCTCTAGTAATTTTCTGTTGGAGTCTTTATGGTTTTCTTTGTAAAGGATCATGTCATCTGCAAACAGTGAGAGTTTTGCTTCTTCTTTTCCTGTCTGGATTCCTTTTATTTCTTTTTGTGCTTTGATTGCTGTCACTAAAATGTCCAAAACTATGTTGAATAGTAGTGGTGAGAGTGGGCACCCTTGTCTTGTTCCTGACTTTAGAGGAAATGCTTTCAGTTTTTCATCATTGAGGATAATGTTTTCTGTGGGTTTATCATATATGACTTTTATTGTGTTGAGGTATGTTCCTTCTAGGGCTGCTTTCTGGAGAGTTTTCATCATAAATGGATGTTGACTTTTGTCAAAGGCTTTCTCTGCATCTATTGAGACAATCATATCATTTTTATCTTTCAATTTGTTTATGTGGTGTATTACATAGTTTGATTTGCAGATATTGAAGAATCCTCTCATCCCTGGGATAAAGCTGACTTGGTCATGATGTACTATCTTTTTAATATGTTGTTGGATCTAACTGATTGCTAGAATTTTGTTAGTTCAGTTCAGTCTTGGAATGAAAACTGACCTTTTCCAGTCCTGTGGCCACTGCTGAGTTTTCCAAATTTGCTGGCAGATTGAGTGCAGCACTTTCACAGCATCATCTTTCAGGATTTGAAACAGCTCAACTGGAATTCCTTCGCCTCCACTAGCTTTGTTCATAGTGATGTTTTCTAAGGTCCACTTGACTTTACATTCCAAGATGTCTGGCTCTAGATTAGTGATCACATCATCATGATAATCTAGGTCTTGAAGATCTTTTTTGTAGAGTTCTTCTGTATATTCTTGCCACCTTTTCTTAATATCTTCTGCTTCTGTTAGGTCCAGACCATTTCTGTCCTTTATCAAGCCCATCTTTGCATGAAATGTTCCCTTGGTATCTTCAATTTTCTTGAAGAGATCTCTAGTCTTTCCCATTCTGTTCTTTTCCTCTATTTCTTTGCATTGACTACTGAAGAAGGCTTTCTTATCTCTTCTTGCTATTCTTTGGAACTATGCTTTCAGATGCTTATATTCCTTGCCTATTGAATATTTCTCTACTTTTTCATCCTGTTTAAATTGCTGTGTTTGGGGTGGCCTTTCTGTATGCTTGAAGTTTGTGGTTCCTCTTTATTGTGGATGTTCCTCCTTGTGGGTGGGGTTGGACAAGTGGCTTGTCAAGTTTTCCTGGCTAAGGAAGCTTGTGTCAGTGTTCTGGTGGATGGAGCTGGATTTGTTCTCTCTGGAGTGCAATGAGGTGTCCAGTATTGTGTTTTGAAGTGTCTATGGGTTAGCTGTGACTTGGCCCCCTGTATTTTAATGCTCAGCATTATGTTCCTGCATTATTGGAGAATTAACTTGATATGTCTTGTTCTGAAACTTGTTGGCTCTTGGGTGGACCTTGGTTTCAGTGTAGGTATGAAGGCTTTTGGATGATCTCTTATTGATTAATGTTCCCTGGAATCAGGAGTTTTCTGGTATTCTCAAGTTTTGGATTTTAGCCTCTTGCCTCTGGATTTCAATCTTATTCTTACAGTAGCCTCAAGACTTCTCTATTCATACCACACTGATGATCAAACATCTAGGTTAATGGTGAAAAGATTCTCCACAGTAAGGTACACCCAGAGAGGATCACAGAGTTACATGGAGAAGAAAAGAGGGAGATAGAGGTGACCAGGAGGAAAAGAGGAGGAATCAAAATGGGAGAGAGCAATCTAGCCAGTAATCAATTCCCTATTTTCTCTCCACTGTCTGGAACACTCACAGAGGTTCACAGAGTTACACAGAGAAGAGAAGAGGGAGGAAGGAGATAGAGGTGACCAGGAGGAGAAGAAGGGGGTCAAAAGGAGAGAGACAGATATAGCCAGTATTCAGTTCCCTAAGTGTGTTCTCCACAGCCCAGAACACCCAAAGAGATTCACAATGTTGTGTAGAAAAGAGAAGGGGAACGAGAAGATAGAGGTGACCTGGGGGAGATAAATGAAAGTCAAAATGGGGAGAGAGGAATCAAGCCAGTAATCACACTCCTAAGTAAAAATAGGTACTGAAAATTGGATTCTTAAAGGTATAAAATTGATAACAAATCCCAAAAAAACAAAGATTAAAAATCTAGAGTAGAGGTTAGACTCTCAAAAATACAACATTAAAAAAATCACAAAAATTATTTTATATATATATGAAATTTGTTTTAAAAATAGGGTGTTTTTTGCAAGGTAATATTAGTTTACAAAAATTAAAATTAAAGGAGTAATAAAGAACTTAAAATTTTTTTAAAAAAATTTAAAAATTAAAAAGTGATAATAGTAAAATATGCTTCAGAATTTCTCTGGAGCTGTTGAAGGTAGTGTGGGGTCAGTTCAGTTTCAGATAGTTCCTTGTTGCAGCTAATACTTCTTCTCAAGGTCTCTAGGCCCCTTCCAAAGTAGTCAGTGCTAACTACAGGGTTTTAATCTTTTGCACCTGTCACTTCCAAAGTTGTTCCCTCTTTGTTTATTTTGGCTTCCTCTGTTTGCAGATCTCTTCAGTGTCTAATTTCTGCCCTGACACAAGGGGGCAAAGGTGGTCACTTATTTAGATTTACTGGTTCAGTTATGCTGTGGGGAGGAACACTGCAAACAAATATCACTGGCGTGTGTGGGGAGTGCTTCAGTATCTGGGCTACACTGGGTTTGCCCCCACTCACAGCATGTGTGCTTTCCCAGTCTACACTGCTCAGGCTCCAGGTTGCTCTGCATGGGGAATGTCTAAAGGGAAACAGTCTAAAGTGTGCTCTGGATTGTATGCATTTCCCAGGACTCAGCTGCTCAGGTTCAGGTTCTTAGGCACTCCACAAAAGCACAGACGGTTGGGCCAATGTTTTGTGCCTTTCCCAGGTCCGAGCAGCTCAGGGGACCAGGTGCTTGGTGAGTGCACTCTCCTCAGGTGGGCAGTGTGTCTTAACACCTCCCCAGTCCCAGTTCCTTGGTTTCCTGGGTGCTCTGTGAGGGCACCATCTCAGCTGTGCCATGTGTTTCCTCTGGGAAGCTGATCTCTGACTATGACCCTCCTGGCGGATGTCAAATGCCTAGGATCCCAGGAAGACTTGGTTAGCAACTGGGAGCTTGCTCACAGTTTGGTGGAGCATGCTGTCTCTGGGGCCGAGATTGCCCCTTGCGCTCTAGCTCTGGCTGGCACGTGCCTGCCTCTCTGCCTCCAGTGGGGGGATAAGCCGGTCCACTGCTGGCTAGTTCTCCTCTGGTGATTGTTCAATCCTTTGTTCTATGAGCAGGCCAAGCTGTGCCTTAGAGGTTTTTGCTGGAAAGTTATCTCTCTCTCTCTCCCTTTTTTTTTTTTTTTTTGTTTCCTCTCTCTCTCTGGCTATCCCACAATTTGGGTTGCTATCTCATGTTAGCTCCCTCAGATTGTCCTCAGGGCATTCGGGCCATTCCTTACCCTAAGCATGCTACCCATGCCTCCCTGTTCAGCCCCCCACTGGCTTCTGGTGGACGCAAGCATCTGGGCTACTTTTCCATTGGGAGTTGCAGTTAGGCACGTATTCTGTTTTTGTTTCTGTTTTTTTCCCTCCGGATTATGTTGCCCTCTGAGATTCCAAAACTCCCCACAGACCCCATGGTAGGAGGGTTTCCTGGTGTTTGGAAACTTCTCCTCCCTCACGACTCCCTCCCCCAGATGGGTTTCCATCCCTAACTCTTTTGTCTCTCTTTTTATCTTTTGTATTTTGTCCTCGTCCTTTCAAAGAGAATGGGCTGCCTTTCTGGGTGCCTGGTGTCCTCCGCCAGCATTCAGAAGTTGTTCCGTTGAATTTTCTCAGCATGCAAATGATCTTTCAATGAATTTATTGGGGCGAAAGTGATCTCCCCGTCTTATTCCTCTGCCATCTTAGGGCCGCCCCTAAATTCCCTATTTAAATTGAACTGATGACAGTGATTCATAGAGGAAAGATGTTTTGTGAATCTTTGTATTCTGATCCTTAGGTTTTTGTCAAGTTTTGAATGGCTAATGCATATGTTTAATAAATTAATAAAATGTTTGGTGCCTGTTTATATATCATAGACAGTATGCACAAGATTCTCCAACTGTCTTCCAGCAGCAGAGAAACTGGATCATTAGTGCCAGACCCAATTATCAAAACAATTCCTCCATTTTCAACTGAGTCATTTTCTAACCATAATATGATATTAGTATATTTTAAAAAGTGTAGAATCTGTTAGTTATAAAGTCATTACATAATTAATATGATATCTCTTTGAGAAAAGCCATGCCTACATGTGTGAGGTGCTATCTTATCATGATCATCCCACATTCTACAATTGCTGTATTTGCCTTGAACTCTTGAACAAGCTCTTCCTAAATGTTCTGCAGGTCATTCGTTACAATACGTATGAAAATTAAGGGCATTATGCTGAACAAAACCCCACTCCAGTACTCTTGCCTGGAAAATCCCATGGACGGAGGAGCCTGGTAGGCTGCAGTCCATGAGATCCCTAAGAATCAGACACGACTGAGCGACTTCACTTTGACTTTTCACTTTCATGCACTGGAGAAGGAAATGGCAACCCACTCTACTATTCTTGCCTGGAGAATCCCAGGGACGAGGGAGCATGGTGGGCTGCCATCTATGGGGTTGCACAGAGTCAGACGCAACTGAAGAGACTTAGCAGCAGCAGCAGCAGCAGCATGCTGAACGAAATAATTCAGACAGGATAGCTAATACTGTATGGTATTTCTTATACATAGAATATAAAAAAATTAAAAGTTGATCTCATAGAAACAGACTAGAATGGTGGTTGCCAAGACCAGGAGTAGCGAGGGGGAAATGGGGAGATGTAGGTCACAATGTATGTAGATGCAGTTATAATATGAATAATTTCTGAGAATCTAATGTACAGATGATGAGGTTTATAACACTGTACTATATATTTGAAATAGCTGAGAGTAGATCTTAAGCATTCTCACCACACAAAAATGAACTAACTATGTAAGTTTATGGATGTATTAATTATCTTGACCTTGATAATTATTTTATAATGTACAGGTTTATCAAATCACAATATTATATATGGAATACAATTATGTTTATCAGTTATTCCTCAAAAAATCTGGACAAAAGTTTTCTACATTGTAAGACCATATGTTCAATATTATCAAAGGCATATTTACATGACATTAAAAAATCTTTAGTGAAAAATAAAAATCATCATATTAATTAAAAATAATGACACCTGTAATAAAGCTACATGATTTTAGACCTTATTCTCTGTTATCCTTCCCTCAATGATTCTAGTCCTGGATCCGTTTTACCCAGCATCTAAAAGGAAATGCGCTGTACATTTTATGCATGTTATAGTTCCTCAAAATGGGAAGATGAGTGTACTATTGCTCTGATATGGCTAACAGAGAAGAAATTTTACATTGTGTTTTTATGGAAATCACTTCTAATTTTCCATAGTATTTCTTTTTGTTTGACAGGCTGAGGTTTTCTGTCCTACAAATAGATAAATATTCATTTTCATTATTTATATATATATATACTCATTAGATATGCATATATATACTAATTTTCAAGGTTGTGTTTATCCTTTGATATAGATATTTTAATAGAAGAGAAAGTTCTACAAAGAAGGAAAAGTGTCATACTTATTTCCAATTCATCTGTTGATGTTCACTATTTTCTCTTAAAAATATTAGGTATTACAATCAGGAAATTTTCATGCTCACTGATGACACTGACTTTCCAGCTTTATTTATAGTAGTTTTGTTGCAATGCGGGCAGGAATCCCTCAGAAGAAATGAAGTAGCTATCATGGTCAACAAAACAACCTGAAATGCAGTACTTGGATGCAATCTCAAAAAGGACAGAACGATCTCTGTTCGTCTCCAAGGCAAACCATTCAATATCACAGTTATCCAAGTCTATGCCCCAACCAGTAACACTGAAGAAGCTGAAGTTGAACGATTCTATGAAGACCTACAAGACCTTTTAGAACTAACACCCAAAAAAGATGTCCTTTTCATTATAGGGGACTGGAATGCAAAAGTAGGAAGTCAAGAAACACCTGGAGTAACAGGCAAATTTGACCTTGGAATGCGGAACGAAGCAGGGCAAAGACTAATAGAGTTTTGCCAAGAGAATGCACTGGTCATAGCAAACACCCTCTTCCAACAACACAAGAGAAGACTCTACACATGGACATCACCAGATGGTCAACACCAAAATCAGACTGATTATATTCTTTGCAGCCAAAGATGGAGAAGCTCTATACAGTCAACAAAAACAAGACCAGGAGCTCACTGTGGCTCAGATCATGAACTCCTTATTACCAAATTCAGACCAAATTGAAGAAAGTAGGGAAAACCGCTAGACCATTCAGGTATGACCTAAATCAAATCCCTTATGATTATACAGTGGAAGTGAGAAATAGATTGAAGGGCCTAGATCTGATAGATAGAGTGCCTGATGAACTATGAACTGATTATATTCTTTGCGGCCAAAGATGGAGAAGCTCTATACAGTCAGCAAAAACAAGACCAGGAGCTGACTGTGGCCCAGATCATGAACTCCTTATTGCCAAATTCAGACTGAAATTGAAGAAAGTAGGGAAAAACACTAGACCCTTCAGGTATGACCTAACTCAAATCCCTTATGATTATACAGTGGAAGTGAGAAATAGATTTAAGGGAATAGATCTCATAGCCTGATGAACTATGGATGGAGCTTTGTGACAATGTACAGGAGACAGGGATCAAGACCATCCCCAAGAAAAAGAAATGTAAAAAAGCAAAATGACTGTCTGGGGAGGCCATACAAATAACTGTGAAAAGAAGAGAAGTGAAAAGCAAGGGAGAAAAGGAAAGATATAAGCATCTGAATGCAGAGTTTCGAAGAATAGCAAGGAAACATAAGAAAGCCTTCCTCAGCGATCAATGCAAAGAAATAGAGGAAAACAGTAGAATAGGAAAGACTAGAGATCTCTTCAAGAAAATTAGAGATACCAAGGGAACATTTCATGCAAAGATGGACTCAATGAAGTACAGAAATTGTATGGACCTAACAGAAGCAAAAGATATTAAGAAGAGGTGGCAAGAAAACCCAGAAGAATTATTCAAAAAAGATCTTCACGATCCGGATAATCACGATGGTGTGATCACTCACCTAGAGCCAGACATCCTGGACTGTGAAGTCAAGTGGGCCTTAGGAAGTATCACTGTGAACAAAGCTAGTGGAGGTGATGGAATTCCAGTTGAGCTATTTAAAATCCTAAAAGATGATGCTGTGAAAGTGCGGCACTCAATAGGCCAACAAATTTGGAAAACTCAGCAGTGGCCACAGGACTGGAAAGGGTCAGTTTTCTTTCCAATCCCTAAGAAAGGCAATGCCAAAGAATGCTCCAACTACCACACAATTGCACTCATCTCACATGCGAGTAAAGTAATGCTCAAAATTCTCCAAGACAGGCTTCAGCATTACGTGAACTGTAAACTTCTAGATGTTCAAGCTGTTTTTAGAAAAGGCAGAGGAACCAGAGATCAAATTGCCAGCATCTGCTGGATCATGGAAAAAGCAAGAGAGTTCCAGAAAAACATCTATTTCTGCTTTATTGACTATGCCAAAGGCTTTGACTGTGTGGATCACAATAAATTGTGGAAAATTCTTCAAGAGATGAGACTACCAGACCACCTGACCTGCCTCTTGAGAAACCTGTATGCAGCAGGTCAGGAAGCAACAGTTAGAACTGGACATGGAACAACAGACTGGTTCCAAATAGGAAAAGGAATACATCATGACTGTATATTGTCACCCTGCTTATTTAACTTATATGCAGAGTACATCATGAGAAACGCTAGGCTGGATGAAGCACAAACTGGAATTAGGATTGCCAGGAGAAATATCAATAACCTCAGATATGCAGATGACACCACCCTTATGGAAAGTGAAGAAGAACTAAAGAGCCTCTTGATGAAAGTGAAAGAAGAGAGTGAAAAAGTTGGCTTAAAATTCAGCATTCAGAAAACTAAGATCATGGTATCCGGTCCCATCACTTCGTGACAAATAGATGGGGAAACAGTGGCTGACTTTATTTTGGGGGGCCTCCAAAATCACTGCAGATGGTGATTGCAGCCATGAAATTAAAAGACGCTTACTCCTTGGAAGGAAATTTATGACCAACATTTTTTTTTTTTTTGCCATTTTATTCTATCTCTGGAAAGTAAACTGTTTATATGATATCACTTATATGTGGAATCTAAAAATAATACAAATAAACTTATTTACAAAACAGAACAGACTCACAGGTGTTAGAAAACAAACAGTTACCAAAGGAGTAAAAGATAGGGTAGGGATGAACTTGAAGTGTAGAATTAACAGATAAACAACACAATGTATAACCTAGATAAACAACAAGGATTTATTGTATAGCACAGGGAACTACATTCAATATACTGTAAAAATCTATAATGGAAAGAATCAGAAAAAAATATGTGTAACTGAATTACTTTGCTATACACCTGAAACTAACACAATATTATAAATCGGCTATACTTCCATTTTTAAAAGAAAGTAAATTTTTATTTTAACAAATGTTTGAACAAAACTTGCTGGAATATATCCTATAACCCCCAAACCTATAGCAGATCATATATAACACCAGGCTGATTCTGAATCAGAAAGCCCCAGATAGTTGCATGAATTCTAAGGTATCTCAGGAGTCAATTTAGTTACAGAACTCATAGCTGAGCAGGGAAGTTGAGTTCAGTCACTCAGTCGTGTCCAACTCTTTGCAAGCCCATGGACTGCAGCACAGCAGACCTCTCTGTCCATCACCAATTCCCAGAGTTTACTCAAACTCATGTCCATTGAGTCGGTAATGCCATCCAACCATCCCTTCCTCTGTCGTCCCCTTTTCCTCCCACCTTCAATCTTCCTGTGGTCTTGTATGGATGTGAGAGTTGGACTGTGAAGAAGGCTGAGCACCAAAGAATTGATGCTTTTGAACTGTGGTGTTGGAGATGACTCCTGAGAGTCCCTTGGACTGCAAGGAGATCCAACCAGTCCATTCTGAAGGAGATCAGCCCTGGGATATCTTTGGAAGGAATGATGCTAAAGCTGAAACTCCAGTACTTTTTCCACCTCGTGTGAAGGGTTGACTCATTGGAAAGTCTCTGATGCTGGGAAGTATTGGGGGCAGGAGAAGGGGAAGACCAAGGATGAGATTGCTGGATGGCATCACTGACACAATGGACTGAGTCTGAGTGAACTCCAGGAGTTGGTGATGGACAGGGAGGCCTGGCGTGCTGCGATTCATGGGGTCGCAGATTCGGACACGACTGAGTGACTGAACTGAACTGAACTGATTGGGTGTTAATACTTTCATATCTATGTTTTTATTACTACCATCAATATTATGTACATCATGGAGCAACTATGGTAAAAAATATCCATATCTGAATACAATAGTCTAAATAATGCAGTGAATTCAAACGTGACAATATTTGAAACTGTCATTGATATGTAATACTAACATGACATGATTTACTTTATTTTTCCATTGAGGAAGGATACATATAATTTTTAAAATGCTGCTTAGGTGTGGAAGTAAAACCTATACAACACGGCATTTAATGTAAAACACTTGGAAATCAAAGTCAAGATTTAAATAATCCTGTAAAATGCTATTTCAATTCATTTTATGGAATACATTTTACATTTAAAATATACAAAATGGAATATTTGTATATACTTATCACATGGATCACAGCCTTGTCTATCTCAGTGAAACTTTGAGCCATGAAGTGTAGAGCCACCCAAGATGGACAGGTCATGGTGGAGAGTTCTGACCAAACATGGTCCACCTGAAAAGGGAATGGCAAATCACTTCAGTATTCTTATCTTGAGAACACCATAAAGTAAAGTTGCTCAATCATGTCCGACTCTTTGCGACCCCATAGACTGTAGCCTACCAGGCTCCTCTGTCCATTGGATTTTCCAGGCAATAGTACTGGAGTGGATTGCCAATTCCTTCTCCAGGGGATCTTCCCAACCCAGGGCTTGAACCCGGGTCTCCCGCATTGTAGACAGACGCTTTACCATCTGAGCCACCAAGACCCCTGAGAACACCATAAACAGTATAAAAAGGCAAAAATATATATAACACTGAAAGATGAACTCCCCAGGTCAGTAAGTGCCCAATATGCCACTGGAAGAGAGTGGAGAAATGACTCCAGAAAAAAATGAAGAGGCTGAGCCAAAGCAAAGACAATGCCCAGTCGCGAATATGATTCATGATGGAAATAAACTCTGATGCTGTAAAGAACAATATTGTAAAGGAACCTGGAATGTTAGGTCCATGTATAAAGGTAAATTGGAAGTGGTCAAACAGGAGACAGCAAAAGTGAACATTGAAATTTTACGAATCAGTGAACTAAAATGGACCTATATGGGTGTATTTAATTCAAATGACCATTAAATCTAATAATGTGGGCAAGAATCCCTTACAAGAAATGGAGTAGGCCTCGTAGTCAAAAAAGGGTCCAAAATTCAGTATTTGGGTGCAATCTTAATAATGACAGAATGATCCCTCTTCATTTCCAAGGCAAACCATTCAATATCACAGTAGTCCAAATATATGCCCCAACCACTAATGCCAAAGAAGCTGAGGTTGAATGGTTCTATGATGACCTATAAGACCTTCTGGAAGTAACACCAAAAAAAGATGTCCTTTTCATCACAGACGACTGGAATTCAAAAGTAGGAAGTCAAGAGATACCTGGAGTAACATCGTTTGGCCTTGGAGTACAAAATGAAGCAGGGCAAAGGCTAATAGAGTTTTGACAAGAGAACACACTGATCATAGCAAACACCATCTTCCAACAACACAAGAAATGACTCTGAGCATGGACATCACCAGATAGTCAATACTGAAATCAGATTGATTATATTCTTTGCAGCCAAAGATGGAGAAGCTCTAAACAGTCAGCAAAAACAAGACCAGGAGCTGACTGTGGCTCATATCATCTTAATTGCCAAATTCAGACTTAAATTGAAATAGGGAAAGCCACTAGACCATTCAGGCATGACTTAAATCAAATCCCTTATGATTATATGGTGAAAATGACAAATAGATTCAAGGGACTAGACCTGATAGACAGAGGACCTGAAGAACTAAGGATGGAGGTTCAAAACATTGTCCAGGAGGCAGTGTTCAAAATCATCCCCAAGAAAACGAAATGCAAAGAGGCCAAATGGTTGTCTGAAGAGGCCTTACAAATAACTGAGAAAAGAAGAGAAGAAAAAGGCAAAGGATAAAAGGAAAGATATATTAATCTGAATGAAAAGTTCCAAAGAATAACAAGGAGAGATAAGAAAGCCTTCCTAAGTTATCAATGCAAAGAAATGGAGGAAATGATAGAATGGGAAAGACTAGAGATCTCTTCAAGAAAATTAGAGATACCAAGGGACTATTTCATGCAAAGATGGGCACAATAAAGGACAGAAACAGTATGGACCTAATAGAAGCAGAAGATATTAAGACGAGGTGTCAAGAATACACAGAAGAGCTATACAAAAAAGATCTTAATGACCCAGATAACCAAGATGGTGTGATCACTCACCTAGAGTCAGACATCCTGGTGTGTGAAGTCAAGTGGTTTTCAGAAGTATCACTGCAAACAAAACTAGTGAAAGAGATGGAATTCCAGCTGAGCTATTTCAAATCCTAAAAGATGATGCTGTGAAAGTGTTGCACTCCATATACCATCAAATTTGGAAAACTCAGCAGTGGCCACAGGACTGGAAAAGGTCAGTTTCCATTCCAACCCCAAAGAAGAATGAATGCCAAAGAATGCTCAAACTGCCGCACAATTACACTATTTCACATGCTAGCAAAGTAATGCTCAAAATTCTCCAAGCTAGACTTCAACAGTACATAAACCAAGAACTTCCAGATATTCAAGCTGGATTTAGAAAAGTCAGAGGAGCCAGATATCAAATTGCCAACATCTGTTGGATCATTGAAAAAGCAAGAGAATTCCAGAAAACCACCTGTTTCTGCTTCATCAACTATGCTAAAGCCTTTGACTGTATGGATCACAACAAACTGGAAATGTTTTAAGGAGATGGGAATACCAGACCCTCTTAGCTGCCTCCTGAGAAATCTGTGTTCAGGTCAAGAAGCAACAGATAGAGCTAAACATGAACTCTTTCTAATATTAGTACTTCTAATAGTTAGACATGATGGTAATTTAAGTTTTGAAACAACCTCTGTAAAAATGTAAACTTTAATTGTAATACACTTCAAAATATTGGAGTTTCAAGGCTATTGAATCAAAATATCAATATCTTCTTAATACAATATAACTATATTTAGGAATAGAGCAAATTAGTCTAATGACTAGAATGGATAACAGGAGAAATTTGATTTTTCCTGATTTTTGCCAGAAAGATATCTCATCTATCTTAAATGTAATACCTAAAACTGAAACCATACAACACCAATTATATTGTCTAAAATATTTGCACATTTTTGTTATTTGGAGAACTTAAATAATATTTTTTATCTATCTATAATCAGAGTAGGTATATGTTTAAACAGCTTAATTAAGATATAATCCATAATGTGCTGCTTCTGATGTCACTCTTCATAGGGCACAGCCCTGACCATGCTTACAGTCACCCTGGAGGCCATGGTTTTGGAGGGTTCTGTTTGATCGTCTTTTTCCTGTTCTCTCTAAAATCATGTGCATCCACTTGCAACACACCAGCTGTTAGCCTCTACTAATCACCAGCTAATTGATCTATTATTTTCGATAATGCTCTGGAAATTGTTCCACAGTTTCACAATTAAGTTTTATACCTTTGCATCAATAGTCTTTGAGGCCAGACTTTGAGACTTGCTCCAATCTTAGTAGAATGCTAAAATTCTTTCTGTACTTCTCTCTGTTAAAATTCTAGCTGCTCTGTGGTTTAGCATGTCATGCTTATGTAAACATTAATTTTCACAAAACATAGTAAGGTAAGGAATAATTTCCTGGAGGAATATAAATGTTGCCTGCCTGATGTTTGCAGATACAGGATTGGCAAAATAAATGTGCACATATTAGAGTGACAAATTTAAAATGATAGGATTTTATTTCATTGTAAGAATAAATGCAAGAGGGCAGTGGGCAAAAGAAGATGAAGTGGTTGGATGGCATCACTGACTCATTGGAAATGAGTTTGAGAAAACTCAGAGAGATGGGGAAGGACAGGGGCACCTGGCTTGCTGCAGTCCACGGGGGTCCCAAAGAGTCTGACATGACTTAGAGACTGAACAACAACAGCAACAACAAAGAATAAACACAGTGAAATCAATTAACCAATAGTAGCAACTATTTGCCCTATTTGTATAAAACATAGAATGGACTTAGACCTACATTACAAATCTTTTCTTTATGCTAGTTAATTTTTAATGTTTTTTATATAGAAGTTGATGACTATCATTTTATAAATTTTATCACATCACTATAGGTATATTATATGAAACATCAAATATATATATATACACATATATATATAAATATTCACAGTTGCATAGAATGCAATTTTTAGATAGTTCAGCCTAAAAATTAAGAAACTGTGATGAAATATCTATATTATAATATTCACATATCTTTTAAGAAGACTTGATCCATATCCCTCTAGGAAGTAATAGAATTTATAATACATTAATTTATAGAAAAAAAATGTTGTATAGTTTAGATAAAGCAAAAATATATGACAGGAAAGTAAATCAAATGCACTGCTTTGGTATAATTTTTATTATAATGATGATGACAGAGTTGCATTTGGGGGTAAAATAATGACATACAAACATAAAGAGTTATAAATGATGACTAGAGACACTATAGAATTATTTTATATTTTTTTCTAAAATCACTTAATTAACATTGACTATATTGTGTAATGCCAGCATGCAATTAAACTCAATTCTGAATTTTAAACATTTAATGGCATAATATTGTATATAGAACTTATAATAATTTCTCTGTAGTAAGTAAGGAATATAAACATTAAAAATGAAAGCATCTAAAATTCTGCCTTATTACCACACTAATACTTCGCTGTAAAAGAATGAAGCTATAGTTCCTGTCAGGAACAATGATGGGTTTTGGGAATAACATTTTGCCTCAGGTTGATCACTTCTTTTCAAGGATTTGGTTTCTCATCCTATGATTCAGAAATCTTAGTTGCCAACAAGCCCTAGGACAATCAGCTCTTAGCAGACATACTTGAAGAAACCAAATTCATGAGAATAAGTTTTGTAGTTAAAGTCAATTAATTTCTAGTGACGGTTATACCTGCCTCAGGTAAAATGCAATTCTCCAAATTCCCGAAAGAAATTATCCAACACAATTATTCTGTATTAGTCAGGAGTTTTGGTCTCAAAATCTCCATTCCATACATTAGAAATGAAATTGAAAAACAAAAAAGCAGTGAAATTGCTATATGTATAACAAATCAGAAAGTGGATTGTGACATTTGAATTCACTGCACCCAAACTTTAAGAACTATCATATAAAATATACTTGTAGTAATTGACAAAATTTTAAAAATAATAAGTAGATGTCCATTTTCTAGAATTGCATATCTAGACTGAATTAAACTGTTAATTTTTCTGAATTAGCTGTGAGCTTAGTCTTTTTTGTCATGTCATCTTTAAATTGAAGGGTTGTTAGGTGTATTTTATTTGGTGGGAAGGAATGGATTCGCTTAAATGTCTTGAATATGGGAGCAGGATTATTATAAGGATGTACACACTTATGACATTAACAGAATATGTACAGTTGACTCAGGGAAATGACTGATTGTAGAAAGAGTGCACTATCTTCCCTGTAATATCAGAACATTGATTTGGCTGTTCTCCCAATGGATTCTTTCTCTTTAGCTCTTGTGTCACTTTTCAATTTATTGTATCTCAACTCCAAACACTCATTTACTTATCAGTTTTGTGATACTCAGGCTTAAATCCTGTAAACCACATTTATTCTTTACTACTTAGTTTCTAAGAAGCCCTGTCAATAGAAGATACCAGAATGAGATAGCAAATTTGGACAAGGAAGAAGACATTTGTTCCTTCCTTTTCATTTCCAATTTTCTTCCTGTCCACTGTCCACTTCCTGTTTCTGTTGGTGTCAGCCTATCTACTCTTATTCACCAAGCTTGCAGTTCTTACTACTTAGTTTCTAAGAAGCCCTGTCAATAGAAGATACCAGAATGAGATAGCAAATTTGGACAAGGAAGAAGACATTTGTTCCTTCCTTTTCATTTCCAATTTTCTTCCTGTCCACTGTCCACTTCCTGTTTCTGTTGGTGTCAGCCTATCTACTCTTATCCACCAAGCTTGCAGTTCTTTCTTTTAGGCGCAGTGAATACAGTGTGCAGATTTTCCAATACTTGTACGTGTGTGTGTGTGTGTGTGTGTGTGTGTGTGTGCTAAGTCACTTCAGTCGTGTCCAGCTCTGTGCAACCCTAAGGACTATAGCCTGCCAGGCTCCTCTTGTACATGGGATTCTCCAGGCAAAATTACTGGAGTAGGTTGCCATGTCCCTTTCAAGAGAATCTTCCTGACCCAGGGATAGAACTCGCGTTTCTTATGTCTCCTGCACTGGCAGGTGAGTTCTTTATCACTAGCGCCACCTGGGAAACCCTTGTATAACCAGTTCAGTTGTCCCTCCATCAAAGACAACAATACCCCCAAAACTGGCATAACCTCCTTAGGGCTATGGTTCTCAGGTTCATGAGGCCTCTTATCTAAGCTTCTAATTTAGTAATTACAACTTCTGTCTTTTATTCTTTACAGTCCTAGGTAGCAATTAATTTCTATAATGTAACCTCTGTGAAAACATAGTATTTATCTTATTTCTTTTTAGCTAACTAATCAAACTTCATGCCTAGTTAAATTTTTCTTAGGTAAACTTCTCTCTACTCAAATAAGTGGTGTGGCTTCTGTCTCTGGACTGGACATGATTAATGAAGAAATTGTGTAAACTGCAAAATGGCACTTGCCATGGGTGCTTGACAACTACCTCGGCAAGGATTAAATCACATGCCGCTGTATCTGCTGACCTATCATACACCCTTTTCAGGGAGAAGAGTAGAAATGAGGCACTCTGTGCTCCGGGAAACTGGTAGGACAGTTGTTTAGGTAGTTAGATATTCTCAGGATCTGATTTTATAAGCCCAATTCTTATATCTCCTCACATCTAGAGAAGCGCTAAAATCTTTCATGGTGATGATTGTTTCTTGTGACTAGCAGAAACTTCATGAGACTAGCAGAAACTTTCTACAAAAAATATGTGCAGTCAGTGTGTACCCCACCTTAGCCAAAATCACAAATATATTGTCTCTTCCCCCTACATCTCTGGAACAGTTTCTCAGAGCTATCTGAGGTGCTGTCTCCTGGGCTGCAGTCCACACATTGCCCCAAATAAACCTTAACTTGCAACTCTCATGTTATGCAATTATTAGGCTACAGCAAATAATATTATTTGGGTATTGTATCATTCATGTTATTGGTCTTTAATGTAATGACATGCATTTTTTGCAATGGAAAATAAAATACTAGTAATCCCTGACACACATTATCATCTTACATAAATTCATTATTACATGCCTGTCTTGAAATGCCTCCTGTACCAAGTGCCTCAGCAGATAAAATAGCTACTGTACTTTTTAATTATAGCAGTGCCGATTACTACAAGGTCTATGCTTCTGATCTGCTAACATAATTGATGTGTCTACAGAAAAAAATGACATGTTCTCATCTTTAATTTCTCGGGCCAAGTCACCATCAGCAAACACAGTTTCTGTGACTGCCATAAAGCAGTTAGGGGCAATATGTTTAAAACTAAACACAACGTATTATTGCTTTGGGTTGCAGGATTACAGTATAAGGATAAATTCACCTCCTTGAAATTCTTTCAGATGCATGCTACAGCAAAGACTATAAAGGATTGAGCACCTAAACTTGAATGGACCTAGAAGACATTGAGGACCTTGAACTCTGTCACTCTGAGTTTCTGGAAGAAACTTCCCTTCATCTTCCTTGCTTGAATATCCTATAATAAAATCATTTGTAGCAGCTTTATTTCAAAGAAATTCTAGTTTTATCTAAGAGAAACCCTTGTAACATCTTGCTGTCACTAGGCCCATAAGTAGGGATGCTTTGTAGCATGTTTCAGACAGGCAAGTATAAAAATACCCCAGGAAGAAATAGCCTATGTGGCAAAATAATTTCAAGATTCTGCTGGTTAACATGTGAAATATATGTGGGAATATATGTGGGAATATTAGATGAATTAGGCTATGATAAAACACTGAATCTGTTGTTGTGAATGCACTCACCAGAGATTTTGGATTAATGTGTTAACCTGTACTCCTGGAAATGATTGTGACAGTTTACTTAGTTGACTGACTAAAGTTTGAACTTAATTATGACCTTCATTTAAGATGTTAAAACTTCCCTGAGATAATTAAGGGAAAGAAATTCAAATACTTAGAGTGTAAGGAGTATTGTTATTGAATTTTCATATGTATTATACATTTCTGCTCTCCCAACACATAACCTCATAGGTCCAGAGGACTCTTCATTGCTTAAAATATCAAAAAATGTATTAGTGAGTGAAACATCAATATGCTTGAAATGTTCTACATTAGTTATTCTTTGTAGAACATGTATGATCATGGAGATGATGCAATAGAAATGAGCCTTTGCTTTTAGTAGAGATAAGTGGATACCAGGAACATAGATGCTGGGGGGCAGGACTTAACCTATTTCACATTGAAAAGAACAGCAGGAATAAAGGATAAAGTGGGAATTAGAAAGTATTGATCCACAGGGATGCAGCTGATAGTTAATTGATCATGATTTCCTCTACCAGTGAATATGTACTCTGGTTACTAAAAATTTACTTGATCTACAAAACAAGATTCCAAATCTGGTGGTCAAAAATATAAATTGATTCACCACAACAAAAAATCATTGTTTTTTTAGTTTCTAGGACTATGTCTTCCCATAGATTTAAAGAATATGGATTGAAGAAAAGTCTAGATACCCTTGAGGAAGGACATGGAAACACTGTCAGAAGTATATACTCCAAGTATATGCTTATTTCAGGATTTCATTTAATTGAGCAATTGCACACTGTGGAAACATCCAGACCTTTTGGAAATTACTGAACACTTTCTCTGAATTATTGCAAATCATGAGAATACAAAAATCCTGTAACTGTTTATAGTCCACCAACTAAAATACTATTTTATTTAATTCATATGATAAATAAGATTTTGACCTAAGTTATTGTCACATTGAGTCCTATATGTTTGAGGTCTCTTCCCATAGTTATTTCTCCAGTTCCTCAATATATAATAGAAATAGTTATAATTGGCACCTGGAAGAAACCCCCCATTTGCCATTTAAGCAATAATATAGAGCTATTATAGGAGGAAACATGAAGTGGAAGACAGACCCTAGAATTTTCTTTTTTTCCAATATAGTAGGCTAGAAGCAGTCTTCCACCATTCTTGGAGAACTGCAGATATTAGGGAAAATATCAAAATCTTGAAAGATTTATAATCATTCTTATGAGAGCACTCTTCTAACTTGCCCCCTTTAACTGTTCAGAGAATGGATGATTCTTCGAGAACATGAATTATTGTATCTGAATCAGGCAGAGATTCCACTTGCTCCCACTATTGCAGGCAGTTTATTTAATGGAGCAAACTGACACATTTCTGTGTACTTTATATGCAGCTATTGACCTGAATAGTACAGCCTGGTGGGCTGCAGTACATGGGGTCGCTAAGAGTCGGACATGACTGACGTGACTTAGCAACAGCAGCAGCAAGACTAATAGAAGACTCACAGTAAGTTCTATGATGTTTTGGGGAAATCCTTGCTCTCTTCTGCACACAGCCATTTACCCCTTCGAGACACAGTTCCTTGCTTGCTACCAAGCCCTGCTGTTGCTGCTGCTGCTAAGTCGCATCAGTCGTGTCTGACTCTGTGTGACCCCATAGATGGCAGCCCACCAGGCTCCCCCGTCCCTGGGATTCTCCAGGCAAGAACACTGGAGTGGGTTGCCATTTCCTTCTCCAATGCATGAAAGTGAAAAGTGAAAGAGAAGTCACTACCAAGCCCTAGAAGACACTAATCACCTAACTATGGGACAAATGACTATTTATGTGTGCTTCTTATTATGAAATGATAAATTTGGGCATTTTCAGCCATCAATCCGCAAGAGGACATATAAAGAACATATTGAGAAAGTCTGGGAAGCACTATTCTAGTGTTTGGCTGTTCACCTTGTCTAGGCCAAATGGTCAAAAGATCAAGTCTGTCAATACATTAATGCACATGTAGATGCTAATGATTTTTGGATACTTAGAAACTTGGAAAGGACAGGATTGAATAATTGGTGAGAGTGAAACCTGGATAAGAGGTGTATGGATGGATCTGTCAGAGTGGTTACAGAGTTTGAAAGCAATTATGTCCTATTTTAGTGCTCCCACAGGTCATCCACTGCAGAAGAGGTTTTTAGGTTGACAGAATTATACATTCTATGGACATTAGTTGGCTTCTTTATTCAGTCACTTTTTTTGCTTTTTTGCTCAATTCATCTATGGTAGCCATAATGGCAGGAGTGAAGACTATTCATGGAAGGGTTACCCACGTGTATGTCCTTCACCAATGCTAAATTACCTAGTTACTGCTAAGTTCCTTATCTGCCAGCTGCAAACCAGCAGTGAACTCTGGTATGGATTCATTCTCTGGAGGCCCCAAACAATCACCTGATGGCAGGTTTATTACGCTGGACCGCTTCCAGCAAGGAAGGAACAGAGCTCTGTCCTCACTAGAATAGACATGTATTCTGGATATGGGTTGGCTTTCTCTGCCTTTAATGCTTCTGGCAACATCACCATCCAAAGATTTCTATTATGGCCTATTCATCATCATGACATTTGTACAACATTGATTCTGGTGAAGAAACGCATTTCATAGCAAAATAAGAGCAGTAAAGGGATTTTGCTCATGGAATTTATTGGTCTTAGCAGTAGCTATCCTAATCCATGGATGGAAATGCCTACTGAAGACTCAGAGTGTCAATTTGGGGGTGGGGGAATCATAAACATTTGAAAGAATAGCCTTTTATATGTTAGGGCACAACATATGTTTTAATCATTGACCAACATACTTGCTGTTTCTCTTATATCCAGAGAATCAAGTCCTGGGAGTGACTCCTCTTGCTACTAAAACAGCTTAACTCACAGAAATTTTGTTTTTCACTTTCTCAGCATAGGTCTCTGCTGTTTTTGGAGGTGTCACCAAGGAATGAAAGTCTCCATCAAAGATACCTTTTTCCTATTCAACAAGTTGAGAGGCTACCTGGCCCTTTCCTGCTTTCCATGCCACTGACCAATGGGTAACCTAGGTGATTACTCTACTCACTGAAGTGATTGATACAGATTATCAAGGGGAAAGTTGATTGCTGATATAAAATAAGGGCAGAAAAGATTATATTTGGAACCTAGAGAATTCCTTGGGAAATCTCATAATATTTTAATGTCTAATAATGTAAGTTAATAGAAAAATAGAGCTTTGAAAAAAATAAAAACCACTAAGGTTTTAGATCCTTCAGGAATAAAAATTCACAATAAGAAAAGAAACATGACAAGATTAGCTTAAGGCAAAGAAAACATAGAAGGAATTCTGAAAGAAGAAGTTCATAAATATCCATTGCAGACTAAAGCCTATGCTTAAGGGCAAAAGAAAAATGGAACAAATAACTTAAGATTGAAGATATTAATTATGTCCTCAAGATCAGTTACAGAGTATGGGATTCCTTGCTTTATATATGCATATTGGTATTTATATTAGTATTTATATATTTTCCTTTTTGCTGAACATGTGTGTGCATGTATCTGTGTACAATTTTCTTCTTTCTTCCCCTCACTATTTTATCCACAGTTTGTAGGTTAAATTATAACTCAATATCAGAACTCACCACTCAGGTAAGGGGATTTATAACTCAGGGAACAAAATATGCAGATGTGATGTAATTGAGTTTGAAGGCAAATTAGCAAGATCAAAGACAGGTAACTGTTGGTATTTTATACCTTTTTATTTTAGCAGAATGCAAGGATATCTTCACTTGAATACAAGATAGTTGCATCTTATTACATGAAAACATAAATGACCTTATTGTTTTATGGAAGCTAAAATATGTATTTAAAAAGCATATATGAAAGCTGAGTGGCCAAAGGAACAAGATATAATGTTATTAAGTTTTTCTTTCTCAGATTCAAATGCATCCGTTTAGGATCTGCTTTGTGATGCTGGTGCTGAGATTCTGAAAGCCATAGATCTGTTTTGCTCACTCTTTGTTGGCTTCTGTCAATAGGAAGTGTCAGAAGAGCAGAAGGCAAGAGGAGGAAGAGAAGATTTGTTCCTTCTTGGTTGTTTTCTCTTTGCTTCTGTGAGCATTACCCTAGCAATGCTTATTCCAAAAGACCAGTTCCTTTCTGTGGGAGATGAATCAAGTTTTCAGTTTTCTCCACCCCATGCCCCACTCCAAGACTTTGGTACCAGTGCCCCTTTTTTAAAGGTCTGGCCTGAGTATCATACAATTATATTTCCTTCTTCGAAGTCAGGGATTTCAGCAACATTGGCCAATGATTCCTTCCCAGAAGCCAGGGTTTCAGCTCTGCAGTGTCTCTTGTCCAAACTTCTTGTCTTAATAATTCAAATTTCTTTCTGTTATTCTCCAGTGTTAGGGGTGGTAAGTGGTTCTTTCAGGGAATGATAAACTTAATGCTTCTTCCTGCCTTTTAAAAGTTGTTCCTGTGAGTTAAGTCACTTCAGTCATGTCTGACTCTTTGCAACCCTATGGACTGTTACCCACCAAGCTCCTCTGTACCTGGGATTCTTCAGGCAAGAATATTGGAGTGGGTTGTCATGCCTTGCTGCAGGGGATCTTCCTGATCCAGCAATCAAACCCGCATTTCTTATGTCTCCTGCATTGGCAAGCAGGTTCTTTGCTACTAGCGCCACCTAAGAATCCCTTACATATCTACCAAGTTTCTATTTAACTTCTCTCTATTCAAATATCTGGTGTGGCTAATCTCTTCTGACTGGACCTTGACTGATACAGCTACCCACCAATAGATTATTTCTATTTGTCCTTTGAAATCCCCATAATAATACTTTTTTTTTTTGTCTAGAATATCTTTTTCAGCTGGTAGCCCATGTTTTGACTGATCTTGGAGGAGGGGTCTATTCCTGAACAAAACTCATCTAAATAAGGGTAGTGCAGTGACAGTCTCCTGGTACAACTAATGACCACCTAAGACCATGTTTTTAAAAAGGCTTGTGTAATAGATGAAGCGTCTCTTAAGAGTCTAGAAGCATACCAGAAACTGTGGCTTACAATTTTAGAATAAGCTATTACATCCTAATCTGCAGTTGAATTTGGAGTAGTAAATGAACTGTATACAAAAATGTCCTATATGATAACTGACATGTGTTTGGTGTATCATTAACTATTTTATCTTCCAGTTGGACGTTTACAAATAGCAGTATGTATGTATTAACATATATTTATTCCTTAAACTTAAAAACTATATATATCGTGGACAGAATAGAAGATATATGAAGATCTCCCAGGTGGCGCTAGTGGAAAAGAACATGCCTGCCAATGTAGGAGACATAGGAGACTAAAGTACAGTCCCTGAATTGCAAAGATCCCCTGAAGGAGGGCATGGTAATCCACTCCAGTATTCTTGCCTGGAGAATAACCAAGGACAAAGGAGCCTGGTGTGCTACAGTCCACACGATCTCAAAGAGTCGGACACAACTGAAGCGACTGACTTAGCAGGTAAACCCTCTGTGTGTACTATTGTCTGTTATTTTTTGGAAGGTTATATTTCCTGGGCCAAGCTGATCTAGATGTTGATTATATTCTAATTGGGAGACTAGATACTGGAGCTTCCAAATTAAATTCCAAATAAACTATTTGTTTAACTGCCCTATTGATAATAACACTTGTTTAATCATGATGCATGTGAGTTTCAAATGTGTAATGTGTATGACATTTTTATAATATTGTGACTATATTATGAGACTTTCCATTTTTAATATTGAGGCCCATTAGCATCTATTTGTGGACCTGTCAAAAATGCTTGCATCCACTTTTCTCAATTCGGATAAATTTAAGAGAACGACTACATTAAAAATCTGTGCATACTCTCTCAAGGAATGAGCAGCCTTGACGATTTTTAGAAGCTGCTCACTTTTGTGCCAGAGTCATTCTTCTGAATGAACTGTATGCAGTTCATTTCAGATATATTGACTTCACTGATTCTACTGCAGTGAAAAGATAAGGAAATGGGATATCAAGGTTTAATTTCTCTGTCAGTGAAATCTTTAATAATTTCTAGAGGTTCCTCTTTATTGGATTTCAAACTTGGGTTTACTTATTAGATTTATAAAGTTCTTTTCCTCCTAAGAACACAGAACTCCATGCAAAGGGTTTGGAAAGAGTAATATTTAATGTAATAATAGTGAAAAGACACATATAAAATATGAGAAGGTGCTGTGTAACCAGGAGGGTTGGGATGAAACAGTAAGAAAAGCAGGAAACAGAAAATTTGCAAATTCTCAGTAACAGTGTTTGTGCCAAGTCCCTGAAAGATAGTAGGTGTAATAATCCGTGAATCACCATATAAAAAAAAAAAAAAAGGATAATGATTCTTTTAAATTGATTATGCTTTATCTACTATCTGTTTTTAAAATGTTGTACCCTATTATATAATATTCATGAATAAATACTTATGAATAACATTTGATGCGGAACAATTTAACTAGGAAATCTATCTACAACTGTTGACTAAGGTTTCAAGCTGATAAATGGAAGAGAGAATTCAGTAATCTGACCTCTTTCTATTAATGCCCTGATCACTTTCTCTCTTTTCTCTTTTTTATTATGTTCTTTCAGCCTCAGAAAATCCATTTAAATGTCAAGGACAGATGGGAAAGCAATAGGGCAGTGAGACCAGTTGATGCAATTTCTTTTTAGTAATTATGCTTAAGAAATATAAATTGAGAGCTTGTATCAAAGAATTCAAAATAATTAAATCTATGCAAGTGCTGTACAGAAGAAATATGACTTTCATTCATTACATAGTATTCTAAAAATCTTCAGTTTCCAACAAACTATCAAGTTACTGACAGAAGATGATAAACTAATGTGTAATTTAATATGTATTATAGCATCAATGAGGAAAGTTAATTTCTCATTTTATATAATTACTCTTTTAATTAATTTTCAGAATATTTATGCAGATGTAAAAATTGGATACTAAAAATTATTAAATGCTGCATAATAATAGTCACCATTCTAGACCCTTGGTAAATGAGATGTGTATAAGAGACAGGAGTTTGAAAGCAATTATGTCCTATTTTAGTGCTCCCACAGGTCATCCACTGCAGAAGAGGTTTTTAGGTTGACAGAATTATACATTCTATGGACATTAGTTGGCNACTTTATTGAGAAGAATACTTAGAGTATGTCAAATAAATGACTCATCATGTCTGGCAAGATGTGTATAAGAGACAGTTCTAGACCCTTGGTAAATGTATTTCATTTAATCTTCAATAAAAGCCTATAGTTTTGGTAGTTCCACTTCTGGAAAAGATGGTGTGTAAGTACTTTTTTCCTATTCCTCCCACTAGATAAAACTAAAAGCTATATATATATATATATATATATAACAAACTCTGAAATGTGGACAGAAGACAGACCAGCTAGGAGCCTTGGGACTCAAGGAATGACACATTGACGAGAACACAGTTCTTAAAATTTTGTCCTATTTTCCTCAGTCTTGGTGCTAGAGAAGTTAGCAATTCAGAAATGTCAACAGCCATAGGCAAAACAAACAAACAAATAAAAGCTGGCTCTCCACAACAAAGGACCAGGGGGAAAAGGGCAGAGTAGTAAGACAGAAATGTTTGATTGAGTCAAAACATTGTCTATTTCAAGCAAACACCACAAAGGAATCTGTGGCCCCATCTCCATCCCAGCAGCAAAAGGTGAGTGGGGAGCCAAGACTTCCATGACTACAAGGCTGTAATATGGCACCCAAACCACTGCTGGGGTTACAAAACAGAAGTCTGAGTAAGAAGCCAGCGTTTCATCCTGTCTCCCAGCATTAATAGAGACCATGTGAAGAGAGTCTGTACTGCACCCTTACCCTGTGAAAATGAGGCAACCCTGTGTCCTGGGCTGTCATCAGAAAAAGTCCTTATGAAAAGGCAAGTTTTCGTCACCAGTCAACATTAATGAGCCCTCCCTCTTCCAGCAGGAACAGTGGAAGTCATCTGAGGAGGACTAACAAGGCATTCTTGCCTCTTCAGGCCATCTTCGTCCTCCCACAGGCATATCTGCAGTTGAAAATTCCACCCAGTAATAAAGAACTCTCTCCCTAGTCAGTGGAGGCCAATAAGAGAACTTGGAATTTCACAACTATCTGGAAATAAGGAGGTAGTACCCACCCTCCTTCCCCTTCTGGAATGATGTCAGAAACACTAGTTAAAACAAACAAAGAAGCTACAAAGTTAAATAAAACACAGAGTCTCATAATACTCAAAATGTCCTGTTTTCAACTGATAATCACTTGTCGTATAAAGAACCAAGAAAATTCCAACTTGAATGAAAAAAAATGTCAGTCAATAGAAGTCAACAATAGTATGCATGACAGATATGGCATGACAACAATTGAAAGGCCATCATAAAATATTTCAACTAGCAAAAATGAATTCTCAAAACTAATCAAAAATAAAATATCTCCTCAAAGAAACAGAAAAAAAAACAAGAAAAGAGAAATTAATAAAATAAAATTAATAAAAATTAATAAAAATTAATAAATTAATAAAATTAATAAATTAATAAAAATTAATAAAATTAATAAAAATTAATAAAATTAATAAAAATCAATAACTAGACAGTGTCATAACAGCAATAATAAAAAATCCACAATGATGTATTTAAAAATAGAATGGATGGGGCAGAGAAAAGAATCAGTGAACTTAAAGATTAGAACAATAGAAACCACTCCATCTTAACCTTAGACAAAATATTGGCTGGAATGATAAACATAGCCACAGCAACTTGTGTAACAAAAAAGTATGACAATCATGTGATAATAATCCATAAGAAAGAGAGGGGGAAGCTGAAAAAGTTTTCAGAGGAATAGTGGTGGACTCTTCCAAATATGACAAGACATGAACCAACAACAATGAAATTCATGACGGGGATTAAAAGGCACAAAAGGAAGATTGAGACAGACATATACACACTGCCATACAAAATATAGATAATTAATAACTAATTCCCTACTAGATAGCACAGGGAACTCTCTACAATACTTTGTGATGGCATATACAGAGGAAAAAGAATATAAGAATGGATTATGCACGTGTGTAACAGAGTCACTTTGTTGTACACCTGAAACCAATGCAATATTGTAAACCAATTATATCCCAATATTTTTTTTAAAATAAACAAACTTTATTAAGAAAAAAAGAAGTTATGGGAATGTAACGTACACATAGAGAACACACAATAGCTTTGTAACAAGTTTTCCTTGTGAGAATGGTAATTGGAGATATTGTGGTGATTATTTCATAAAATGTAAAATATTAAATCACTATTTTGTGCACCTGAAACTTTCATAATATTGTACGTCAAGTATAAATTTAGAACAATATTTTTTAAAACAATGCAAACCAACAGATTAAGAAGCTGAGCAAACTCCAAACAGTATAAAACTAAAATATATATACATATGCCAAGATCTATCATACTCAAAAGTCAGAAAGTTAAAGACAAAGGCAAAAAGAATGAAATCAGCTGGTAAAAGAAAAAAAGGCATCCAGATCAGAAAAAAAGAAATAAATCTGTCCCTATTTGTAGATGACATAATGAATTTCAAATCCTAAGCAATCCACAAAAATAACTCCTAGAATTAATTAGAGAGAACAGCAAGTTTTCAGGATATAAGATAATATACAAAAATCAATTGTATTTTTAGTAGTGACTATATAGACATCAACATTTTAAAATATAATGCAACTTACAATCATTTGAAAAAAAGAGAAATTCTGAGATACAAACCCAGTAGAACAGACCTAAAATTTACATTCTGAAAAATACAAAATCCTAATAAAAATCAAAGGAGGTATAAATAAGTGGAGAGACATATTTGTCTATTTATTGGAAGACGATATATAGTAAAGATGTCAATTACACAGGTTTAACACAATTCTTATCAAAATCTTCAGCAAGACGTTTGTAGATTTGGCAGGATTATTCTAAAAGTTATATTTCAAGACAAAGGAATTAGAATAGCTAAAATAATTCTGAAGAAAGGAGAATAAAGTGGGAAAAATTATATTAAGAAATTTGAATAGCTAGAGTAATCAAGATACATTGTATTGATGAAGGAAAGGACAAAATATCTGTGGATCAGAAGAGAGGACCCAGAAGCAACACAGTTTAATTATAGTCAATTGTTGTTGTTGTTGTTGTTGTTGTTGTTTTTTAAGTTGCAAAAGGAATTAAATGAACGAAAGATAATATTTTCAACAAATGGAGATGGAGCACTGAGATATCCATGAAAGTGAAAGTGAAGTTGCTCAGTCATGTCTGACTCCTTGCGACCCAATGGACTGTAGCCCACCATGCTCCTCCATCCATGGGATTTTCCAGGCAAGAGTATTGGAGTGGGTTGCCATTTCCTTCTCCAGAGGATCTTCCTGACCCACGGATCGAACCTGGGTCTCCTGCATCGTAGGCAGATGCTTTACCATCTGAGCCACCAGGGAAATCTAAGTCTTACAGGTCATGTAAAAATTACCTTAAAAGATCACAGTTTTTAGTATAAAATGGTAAACTATACAATTTTTAGAAGTAAACATATGATAATATTCTTGGTCATAGCATTTGGTGAGGTACTGTTTGACATCCCTCAAAGACATGATCATAAACAAATAGATAAATTGAGTTTCATCAAAATTAAACTTGTTGCCATGTTAAGAGGATAAAATGAAAAATTCCACATTGAGAGGAAATATTTGCAAACCAATTGAGAGGAAATATTTGCAAACCATATATCTGATAAGAGATTCCTGTGTAGAATACATATAGAACTTGCACAACTCAATTGAAATATATATAAAGTCTAATTAAAAGATAAATGAGACATTTCATTAAAGATGATATGAAAATGGAAAACAAGTATATGAAAGGTGTCTAACACCACTAGTCAGTAAGGGAATGCAAATTAAGATGAAGGAGCTATTACTATTACTGTGTTGTGCTTCACAAGACCACTTCAGGTTGCTGATTCACTAGAAGTACTCACAGGACTCAGCATATAGGCATATTTAGTGCTGTGATTTATGAGTGAAACAGTAAAAGTACAGTGAATAAAGGGAAAATTTGTTTGGGAAGAATCCCTGTAGAAGTCAGATGTAAACCTACAACAGTTCTCCCCCACTGTGGTCACACAGGATGCACTTCCTCTGTCAATGAGGTGTGACAGCACAGGTGAAATGCTCTCAGGGAAGGTCATTAACTACTCAGTGCTCAAGGTTTTAACTGGGGATGGGTTATATAGGCACCCTCTTCCTGGAGTATATAAACATTCCAGACTGCCAGAAGGGGAGAAAGTGTTCAATGCAAACTAAATTGTACAAAGAGTTCAGGTACCGTGAGCTGTTCTTATCTGGGAATAACAGGAACTCTTTCAAATTTAAATTCCAAGATGCCACCCAGGAACCAATCTTACAAGCAGGCCTATATAATGATAGCCATCTTAGATCTGCTATGTTCATGCTTCTGAACAACTACATACCTATTCAGAACAGCTACAAAGTAATGACAGTGCTAAATTCTCTCAAGGATGTGGAGAAACTGGATCTCTCATAACTTGTTGACAAGAATGTAAAATGTTACATCCATTCTGGGAAAACTGCATACATTTACCATATGACTAGCAATTATATCTCTGAGTATTTATCCAGAGATGAAAAAACTTATGGCCACACAAAAATACAAATCGTGCATAGCAATTATGTAACAGCCAAAAGCTGGAAACAACTCAGATGGCCTTTAATTGGTGAATAATTACACTGTGGTATATACATATAATTAAATACAAGTCAGGAGTGAAAAACAATGAATTATTGATGCATACTACAACTTGGACAGATTTCAAAGACATTTATGCTGAGTAAAAATCCACAATCCTATAAGGCTTCAAGCTGTATGGTTTGATTTATAAAATATTTTCAGTGACCAAGTATGTATGTGTGGAGCAGATCAGCAATTGCCAGGAGTTATGGACAATCAGCAGGGAGGGAATGGCTGTGATCATAACAAGACAGGATGAGAAAATCTTTGAGATGATGTAAGAGTATACACCTTGAATGGTGGTGGTTAGACCAATTTACATATGTGAGAAAATGACATCTTACTATTAGATATATTTCCCAGTTTGATTTTGTACCCTGGACTGGAAGAAACACAAGCTGGAATCAAGATTGCCGGGAGAAATATCAATAACCTCAGATATGCAGATAACACCACCCTTATGGCAGAAAGTGAAGAGGAGCTAAAAAGCCTCTTGATGAAAGTGAAAGAGGAGAGCGAAAAAGTTGGCTTAAAGCTCAACATTCAGAAAACGAAGATCATGGCATCTGGTCCCATCACTTCATGGGAAATAGATGGGGAAACAGTGGAAACAGTGCCAGACTTTAGTTTTTCAGGCTCCAAAATCACTGCTGATGGTGACTGCAGCCATGAAATTAGAAGACGCTTACTCCTTGGAAGAAAAGTTATGTCCAACCTAGATAGCATTTTCAAAAGCAGAGACATTACTTTGCCGACTAAGGTCCGTCTAGTCAAGGCTATGGTTTTTCCTGTGGTCATGTATGGATGC